>JAULBM010334624.1:0-12858 GCA_032357055.1 Geukensia granosissima
TCCACCAGCAGAGGTATCGACCCAGTGGTTTCAAAATACAAAATTACCAATATATATAATTATAGAAAAAAGGGTAAAACTGTATCCCTTGATCAAACTTAATGCCATATTTAGAGCTTAGGCCAAATAACATCCTGAGTTGTGCGATATATTTTGGTATCAACATTATCCGGTTGATATCAGCTTCTTCAGATTGTTTTCAACTGCATGGGATGCAAAATCCGTAACTATGTAGTGCGTCATTTCGGTAAGTGACCCTAAACTACAAGTCACAAATTACATCACAGACGACAGCGAACAAGAGACTTTTTAATACACAAAGACGCTAAAAACAAAAGACCCAGTAAAAATAACCACTAAAATATAAATATTTGAATATCATAAATTAAAGAATTTTAGTTCTTATATTCAGACATTAAAAAAACTTCAGTTTAAAAATATATGATAAAAAGATCATAACATATCATTTTTCCTAACGGCCTTCGGGCTGATATAATGACCTAGGGCTGTTAATGGGGGTGATATGAAAATATAATGTTATATTCTATAAATATATCTACCTATTCTCTCAGAAGGTAGAAGTTCTAATTTTCCTGAGCTTATAATACAGACTTGAAGCGAGTTTATTGACATTTTGCAGTATTTTGTTCGAAATCAAATGAAAGTAACAAAATACCTTGTTATAGTGTCAAGACAAAATATGATTAAATTAATAACTGTTAACATTTCTACCTCGTATGTGGTTAAATTGTTATTTTTCATTGCTAATTCAACGATCATACCTCTCATTATTTTTATAGTGTATGTTGTCTTGTTATCAATTTTACATTAATTCGAAAATTCGACGATTATCTGTACATGGTCTGGTTTTTTTTTAATAAAAAAATATTAATGTATTATCATTAAAGTAATCGTTATCGTTTTAAGTATTGTACTTGAAAGCTAGGCGTCCCTTGGTTGACCTAAATTCACCCTAGGTGAACTTAGTGGGGTCCGCATTGTGTTCTTAGTTTTATATGTATAAATATTATGTTTCGTCTTGTTCGTGTTCTCGAGATTGTAGTGTCTGTCGACTTTACATATGTTGCCTGACCCTTCGGTTTTCTTTCGCTCCCTTTTATTGTGATGTAAAGATACTTGACTATGGCTTGAAAAAGTCTTGAAAAAGTGTTGTCACAGGCCACTGGTGTTCTGCAAGGAACGTATGTCGGCATCTTCGTATTCCTTGTAAGATATTTTGTAAGATCAATTTTCAAGTGCTCAGTTAGACTGGTCTGCACTCCTTCTTGATTGTGCCACTAGTGGAGCAGGAGTTGCTAACCCTTCCGGAGCACCTGAACTCACCCCAGGTTTTATTTTAATTGGGGTTTGTGTTACTCTTGCTTTAGTTCTCCATGTTGTCTTTGTAATATATTATTTAAGTATTGTATAGTGAAAGTCATTGTATTGTTTATCCTCTGATGAAAAAGGTAGTTATTCTATCATTTATGTGTACTTTAAAATTTCATATTCGGTTATGTATTAGGGTTAGAGAATAAACAAATACCGAATGTTAATAAAATTGGCACTGTTTTAGGGTTAGATAATAAACAGAAACCAACCAGCAATTAATTAAACTTACCAAAACAAATGAAATACTACAAGGTTTTTACTACAATGAGTAACACGACGGGTGTCACTAGTGGAGCAGGAGTTGCTTCAACAGATTATTTATCAACATAGTTTTGTGCTTTTAACTTCAACCAATAAAAAACTGTCTAGTGTCTCTCACCTCTATTGTTTAAATCGCATTCAGACGGAACGGATTTTTATTTTTGTCCCGATTCGTATCTAATGTAATTAATTTGAACGATTCGTATCTAATGTAATGAATTTGAAGTTTGCTTATGAAATAAATTACTTTTTGTCTAAAACTTTGTATAAACTTTGCTTAAAACATTTATTACCATTTGCACTCTATCCTGATAACATAAGCATCTAATAATTGAATAGGCAATATATTTTGTTTTTCAGAGAAGAATACAACCCCAAGTTGCCTTTAATGATTTGGCAGAAGATCTTCGACCATCAGACGAAAGCTATTTGACACTCTGGCTTTTCATATACGCTTTAAGAATATGGGGAACGATCAGGTTTTGCATGGCGATGTACAGAAAATACACAAACGATCCCTTAGAGAAATATAGTCAAGTGGACAATATTTTCTTCCATATACAGTGCTTTGGAGATTCTTCTCAAGCATTTTTCTCATGCATTTTGTTTTGTGTATTGGACCCTGTAGTACGTGATTCAGTTCTGACGTATCGTCGACGTCGTCGGTATTTGAATCTGAATGCATTTGTTGCAAATACAGCTTTGTAAAAGTACCAACCAATATAGAAATTAGAGATGTGGTATATTGTCTATGAGACAGTCATTCAAGCTGTGTAAATTACAAACATCAACGAACTTTTCTAGGATTTGGGTTAAGGATAAAGATGTTTAAGACCTCAACATAAATGATATAACATACAAATTAACAATAATCGACCAAATAAATTTACAATCGAAAACGATTGACAGTAATACATTAAAACAGTGAAATCCGCTGGACGACAGATTTCTGACTTGGGAGAGGCACATAAAGTATGTGGCGGTTGTTAAAATAGAAAGAAAGGATATGGTGTAAATATTCATGACACAAAAATCGCATATTCATATACATGTATACAAGATAATTCAAAGCAAAGGAACAGCGCTTTGGTTGTCGTTCTTCATCTCATAGTCACATGTTTTATGAGTACTAAATTCTCTCCTTATCTGGGACAGGGGGTGATCAAACGACATAACGATAAACCTTAACAGCACACTCTATTAGATAAATTACAAACGCAGGAGATAGCATAGTGACCGACCTAGAAAATCAAAATTACTTACTATTGCTGACAGCTATTTCCACATCCATGGTTCTCTAAAATTAAGACATCAATCAAAACAGTCCAGCTCGACTTCGTGTAAAGATATTATCAATAGTAAAAGAAAATAATTTATCAACAGCATGTAGAATAAAAATGTAACAAAATATGTTTGTGTTTTTGATAAAAGAATAAGTTCCATGGACATGAGTTGTTAAGATAATAACAACGTTATTTTTAGGTCTTCCCTTTTCCTAAGAAGACTTTACTGTATTTCTTCTGATTGATTTACCCGACTTTGCTTAAGACATTTTGTGCTTCATCGAATTATCTTTATAGACAAGATGGTTATACTTATTACCATGGAAAAGGAGATTTAATATAATTGTTTTGATAGACAGCCAACTGAAACGTAACAATTACAAACATCTACAGTTTGCACTTGGGCATACAATTTTATAAATTATGAAAAAGTTATAGTACAGAAGTAGCCCTTTACATCCTAAATTTCAGGAAACCCTGCTTTTTGGCCTTTTAACTATTATACTGAACTGGGACTAAAATTGAAGCATGTATAAAATTCATTATTTGTATATGATTTAATCAATTAGGGAAGTTGATTCAATTTCATTACCGTATGTTGTTCATTTCTGTAATAAATATTATGTTAAATTAGGAAAACCATTTTAGATTTTTTTTTTCAGATTTTTCTCCGTTTCCGTATTGCAGTTGATTAAGTAGTTTGTTTGGACTTTAAACTTTCAAATTTTATGAATAGTGCTATATAAAGCGCAGTATTCAAACTTATTGAAGCCAATGTTTACCACCAAATGTCATGCAAATATAACTCATCTATCATAGACATTTATTCACATCTTTCAAAAACCAGCAATTTACAGCAGAAAAACAGTATTTGTCCATAAATAGTGTCATTCACAGCTATAAAAGTACGATTTTTCTTTCTTTCTTTTCGAAAAATGGGACACATGCAAAAGGTCAAAATATAGATATTTTCAAAATGCTACGGAAGTCAAAAATTCAAAATATTCAAATAACAGAAAACATAAAAGTAAGAAAAATTAATTAAATTAACTTCCACAATTGACTACATCATATACATATTACATGCACAATGTTTCAAAACTTTGTTACGGTCTTCAGTATAATAGTTGGATTGAGTAGAGTTACAATTTTGCTATTATATTTTTTGATAATTGAATTTAAGTAAATTCATGTTTTGAAATTGTGAAACAGTACATAATTTAATGTATGTATTTACATATTATTTAATGTCCATAAACTTTAAAATATGTATGACAAGAAAATGTTAAAAAAAAATAATACCTGAGGGTACAAAATAAACAATAAAATCTGAAAGCCTTCAGATATTTGCTTGTAAACATTAGAAATTTGAAACGGGTATAGACATAAACGAGGAGTAAAAAAATTGTGAGGATGAGTCTCGGAAGTGGGTGTGGGGCTTGTACCATAGATCTACCTAGCCCACGAACTATAAAACTTGAGTAACACGATGCACAAACACTATTTAAACTAGGGTGGGGTCAGGTGCTCCGGAAGATTAAGCAACTCCTGCTCATGTAGTGTCACCCGTCATATTACTCAATAGTCAACGCAAATTTTGTAACACAAGCGATGTTAGATACAACCGGTATAGGGAACATATTTGTAGTTCCCTCAGTGGGAAGATATACATTGTAATTTTTGAAATCGATATTTCGTAGCGGTAAACCTAATCATGACGGCAACCGAAAAAAATTTCCGATTGATGCCTTTAATCTTGCAACAAACAATCCTTAGTACATAAAGAAACGGGAAATGTGATAAGATTGTCAAGAGATAGCCACAATAGATGTAACGTTCTTGTCAGCAGCAACTGGCTTACATAATCCTGATAGCAAGCCCCAGCCCTGGAATAGCCTATCAACTGAGAAATATATACTTCATATGTATGTGCTGCTGGGGTGTTGATTACATGAACAGAAATTTTACAGTTGGAACCTTCCGAATCACATTATCCTACTCATGCTTTTTAAAGGAGATAGTAAAGCCAAAACCTTTGAACGCTTTTTTTCCTTTTCCTTTTTGTTTTTCTTGTCTTGTCCTGAACGCATAATAAACTTAACACCGACTGTTCGCTTTCCCTGCATAGAAAAACATTCCTCATTACCTTGATATGACTAATTCAGTATTGGAAAATGGACAATCCGCTTGGTTTACTTAAAGAGGCAGGAATTGCTACATGTTACCCGTCACCTGAGTTCATCCCGGTGTTTTTGTGGGGTTCCCGTTGTTCATAGTTGTTAGTATGTTTTTAGTTTAATAGATAAACTACGTCTCATGTTCCGTCTAGATCATATTCTCGAGATTACCGTGTCTCTCTTCCTGTCCCTTTTGTCTGGCCCTTCGGTACTCGTTCGTTTCCGCTTGATATTTCATGTCTTTTTGAAATTTGTGCAATTTTAGGTGTTAATCATTGTAAATTGCTTATCAATTAGCACAAACTAAACAATGAACGAGTAGTTTTCAATAGCATATTAAATGCAATACTCCAAAAATAATATCATCATTAACGTAAATTAGTATTATTCCCAAAAATCGAACCTGCGTGACGTCAACATTCTCACGCCTGTTTTAGTTCAAATTACTAGTATTAGGTTTGGAATAAAACCATTTGCTCTCCCATCATTCGAGATGATTGAAAACCTTGTTTAACATCAAATATGTTTATCAAAGTTAAACAGCACCTGTTCTATAAAACATGTAAAATATTGTTCCCACCGCGGCCCCGTTTAAATCCACCTACTGTTTGTACGGGGTTAATCAGAGAATAGGAAAATTGCGATTATTTCATTCTCCTGCATAATTTTTAGTTTAAATGCATGGCATTTTACTCATTGCATAAAAGCGTAACTGCAACCCTACCGATTTCTGTTTAAAGTCACTTTGGAGACGTCCTGAAAGTTTGTTTTGAAATCCCCCGCTTCAACACATGTTGAAAGTTAACAAAAGATGGCCGACGCCACGTCAATAGGGCAAGTCCATTTTTTTGTGGGGGTGTCAATGATGGCAATTGAAGTTATCTCCCCTTGACCACAATTTTTGTTTTTGAGCAGACATGAAAGTAGGACATATTTAAAAAAAAATGTAATTTCCGATACTGAAAAAAAAATATTATATTATATTTATAGTATAAAATGGCATTAAATTCGAAGGCCATCTGCTGCTGACATATAACTCAAGTATATATTTCCTCTTCTGCAAAGTGAAAGTTGTGTTCTTCAGTAAGAAAAAATGGGTTGTGTTGATGTGTGGCCTTTATGACTGTCGTATCCAACATCATACAATTATATAAGTGTTGACGCATACAAATGGCCATTAACTTGAAAATTTCGCCTTCTACTGAACAAAATGTCAATGAGAAAGTTACAAGAAAAGAAATATTATTGATTTTTCTTCAGTTTTTAAATGTACCCTCTTTCATTATTATTGTCTGTGATTAAAAAACACTTTTTAATCTCAGTTATTGATATTGATATTAAAACAATCTATATTTAAGAAATATTTTAAAGACTTTATTCTATTTTTAGTAAACAATTTATTTACCCAGTAATTCTAAAACTACAGCTAATAATATTTAAAAGAAAGAATATGGAATATATGGCAGATAGACACAATCCACATCATTTCTGGATTGTATACTTCATAATGGTGTCAAACCACTAATTCACCCTGGAAGTTAGAACACACGCAAAAATAGTGCTAAAAATACACAATATAGCCCCATTCAGTACGCCGTATTTTCAAGAACAGTTTATGAATTTAAATAAGGGAAACTTCATTTGAAGGATAGATGTATTGGGATGAATTTGAGTCCATATTTTATCAGTTTTAAGAGTGATTAAAAAAATGGCGGCATTTTCCTACAACGCGTCACTAACTAAGCTTTTCCGGAAGTGAAATTGCATTTTTAGCAGTGGGTTCGCCGTGGGAGACAGTGTTTCACTAGGAGATTTTAAACCTATCATGGTTTTTTGTGGGATGATAGCCAAAGCATGCACAAATCGGAATATATATGGTCAGTGCAAAGTTAAAGTTAAGGTAAAATGGCTCGACGAATTTAAACATTACCGAATTTAGTTGAAAATGTTGAAAAAATGAATTGGTGTTTTTTCCCCTAATTATCCGATATTCGTTTCATTAATAATTCGACTCTAACATGCACTTCCGGTTTTCTCCAAAGTGTCAACCAAGAGGGGATAAAGATGTAAACCCTCAAAAACGACAGAAAAATAGTCCATTAAAACAATATTTACCAATTAAACAAATACATATATACATATTAACAACAGAACATTTATTTTTAAAATTAAACAATGATATTTTTGGCTTTTTCCGACAATCATATAAATACAATGACGTAAGTGATTGTAACGTCACGGTTGCTCACGTAGAATTATAACACTTCATATGTCAAGCATCTTTGCACAACGAAACCGGACATATAACTTTATAGAACTTTATTGAAAAGCCAACAATTAAACAAAAACAAATTATCGCATTTTGAATTTGGTTTAGTTTTTAAGAAAAAGAATACATGATATGATTGCTTTTGAGTCAGCCATTCCAAAAGTGTAAATTATAAATATCCACAGACTGCCCTAATGTCATCATAATGGACAAATATCTACGCCTGGCGGCAAGTTGTATAAAGTCCAAAAAATAAAAAAATAAAATAAAAACTTATGCTATTCTATTGTAACAACTAAAGATCAGATAAGTTAAGAAGTAAAAACTAATAAACAATATATTCATGTACATTACATTACTTGCATTTGTAGAGAGATTAAAAACCAGGATTGGTTACAGTACAAAATTAATATAGCTAAACAAATCACTGAAGTAAAGTAACGAACAAATCGGAAAGGAAACAATGAATAAAAACACCCAAATGAAACATTAATGCAATAGAAAAGATATAAAATCCAAGACGTATAGGTATGTACTTAGTTCATGTTCTGACAATCAACAGAAATTTTTATGAACTCAACAACGTGTTAACGGTGTAGATATAATTTTTTCAAATCTTCAGGATATCTTAAATATTAAAAGGAATTCAAAGACACCAAAGAGGCAGACAAAAATCATTAAGTCGGAAGATAGACAAGACCATGGCAAACAAAATGAAATGAAAGACAAACATAGAACACACAACACTACACCAAAAACTAAAGCTGGAGTAACACGAACACTACAAAAACCAGGGTGAGATAAACGATGGACATGACATTGAATTTAAAAAAGTCAATGTGAATCCTTTTTGTTAGTGAAGGTTGCCTAGGGAGACAGATGAATCTGTGAACCGGTCAGAAAACACCTCATCTGACCACTCGGATTCTTCTTTCTTTATCAACCAATATGTCCTGTAGGAAATATCTAGGTTCCTCAAATGGTCCTTTACCTTCAAAAAGACATAAGTAATTATTGAAGTATTATTATGTGTGTGTAGATTTGGAAGTAAAAAGTGTTTTAACAGTCAATCATAATACAATTAATTACTCTTCATGAAGTCAACATGGGGAAATGAGGACCACCTGACCCACGAGGTGACCTGACCTGAACGAGGTCAACGGTCGAGGTCAAGTTATGTCACCAAGTGGGTCAGGTCAAGGGACATCATTTCCCCATGTTGACCTCACGAAGAAAAAATAATTGTTTTATTATACAAATAATTTTATTGAGCAGGTCATTAGGTTTATTGACCAGGTCATTAATTTTATTGACCGGGTCATTATAGTGCACGTGAGGTCATTTTTGTTTAAATAGGATAGTTCGGGTCATGTATGTATTTTATCGTTTTTTCATTAACCAATCAAATTCCAAGTTAGATGCCCCCGAGGGCGACCGGGGTATAGAAATAGGCCGTTCGGTTTCTCCGCCTGCAGGTAGAACCCTTGCTTAAGGGGCGTTCGTTAGTTCGAGCGGGATGTATGAATACTCGAACTCCCCTTCTCAAAGGTTGTGCCCGAGGAAGAATAGGCACCAGGTATCTCCGTCCTTGAGGCACTAGTCCTCTAAATGGAGATGGTAATGGGTATGTATAAATTCACAATCCGTCCAGAGGGAGACGTAAAAGACACCACGTGTTTAGGAAATGCCACGTTCTAAGCACGCTAAAGATCCCTTGTATAAGCTCTTTTTGAGTGGTCCGTAAGCGACCAGTTACAAGGCTAAATTTTCCGCCTCTATCCAACCTGATCTTTCATTATTAATTATTTATGTACATACTTAGATATACTTAATATTTGATAATCGATTAATTAATCTATAAATTCTCTTATGTAAAACTTTTCATGTTATGAAATCAGTAACTCAGTATTTTGTTTGTATTTGATTTCTGTGTTCAGAAATGGGCGCCGTGTTTAACAAATTTAATATTGAAGATGACATATGAGAAATGCTAGATTTCTTGACTGACAGCATTTTTGTAATGTTTGGCGGACGTGTGTTTCAACAGACTGTCGGCATTCCAATGGGAACCAAATGTGCACCCCTTCTTGTCGATTTATTCCTTTATTTGTATGAAGCTGACTTCCTACAGAGCCTTCTACAGGGAAAAGAGAAAAAAGTTGGCTCTATCTTTTGGTTTCAAGTTCCGCTTTATAGATGACGTCCTTTCACTGAAAAACTGTTGACCGCATCTATCCCATTGAACTTGAAATACCTAAATTTTCCATATTTATTTAACATCGGTAATTTTGTATTATGAAATATACTGCAGAAAAAGAAAAGTCTGCTTCGTACCCAGTCTTGGCCTATAAATTGACAGTAAGGGCGGCTTTAGAACTAAACTTTACGACAAGAGAGATGACTTTCCTACTATAAACTTTCTGTTCATGTCTAGCATCATTACAGCGCACCTGCATACGGACTTTATATTGCTCAGTCGATACGCTACTCCAGGGCTTATGCTTCCTATCAGGATTTTATTGATAGAGAGTTGCAGATGACAAGAAAGCCATTCAGCCAAGTGTTTCTTAGAGAAAGATTAGTCATCACTCCAGAAGTTTTTTCGGTCGCCATTATGATCTGGTTGACCGGTACGAAATATTCATTTCACAAATGACAATGGATATCTTCCCACTGTCTTGAATACAAATCCGTTCCTATACCGGTTGTGACACATTGATTGTGACTATACACCGGCTTTGTCTACTGAGTAACACGACGGATGCCACTTGAGGAGCAGGAGTTGATTACCCTTCCGGAGCGCCTGAACTCACCCTGGTTTTTGTAGGGTTCGTATTACTCCAGCTTTCGTTTTTAGTGTTGTGTGTTCTATATTTGTCTTTTGTTTCATTTTGTTGGCTAGCCATGGTCTTGTCGGTCTTCCGACTTTTTTCTGTCTGCCCCTTTGGTATCTTCGAATTCCTTTAAAAATGAGTGAGATATTACGAGGGGTAGGTTCTAGTCATCAATATATCATGAATTCATATATTAATTTGAAACATGAAACAAATAGTTTTTTGACATACACATGTCAAGTGCTGCTTTTGAATTAGTTGTTCTGAAACTTGCCTTATTGTATCATTTAGTATTTTTCTTGGATATGAGCTATTCTATTAACCATACTTACAAGTGTGTCTACAGTTTGTCTCTCTGTCATTTCAAACCCACCAATTGACTTCAACAGCAAAAACGAAGACTGGCTTATCTGGATTTTATTAACTACAAAGTCGAGCGAGATTATTTTTTAAGGATAAAAAATTAAAAAAAAACAGAAAGAGTATTTTAAATAGCCAGGTTTTAGATAAAAAATTGAGGATACCGGGGGAGCAATGTTTTAGATAAAGATCTGAGGGCACAGGGAGAGCCATGTTTAAGGTATAGAATGATGACACACGAAGAGTCATGTTTTATGTACAGAAATAATGGTATTGTTTATGATTTTATGCTTCAGATATTGGCAGTAGGAGGTACAAATTATAATCCTTAACGTTTTTTTGTCAAACCATGCAAGAACTATTTTCATCGACTTGGATTTGAATAAAAAATCAAACCTTAATTTTTTTCATTTGATTTTACATTTTGAATACAAATTTGAAAAAAAACATTTACGATTATCTTGAATGTTTAAAAATACAAGTTAATCAATGTTGAATAAATATGGCCAACTCGAAATGGTCATATCAAAAGATGCTTTATCGCCATTTCAAGGCGTAACCTCTCATCAGTAGCATTTGAACCAAAGTATAGTAAAGTAGAGGCCATTTTAGATAATTACCTTTTCGGGTTAAAAATTCGGATATTCAGTAAAAATTTTATGATGACAAATTTATGATTTCCGTAATGTAGTTACATCATGTACATCAATCTAAACTTTGCTATTGCGGAAGAACAAAAAAGTGTTGCGTTACAATTGGCATTCAGCATATATTTTTTTTATAAATGATGATGGTAATTTTAAAGTTTCAAGCAATATGCATGATTTTCCTTTTCTTCTGATAAAATTAATTTAGACTATACCAAAATTTATTTAATATACCTTCTCCTGATGATTCCATCAAGGCTGCACCACGGACAGTGGGACCAAACAGGCAGTACCTTGGGTTTTTTGATCCAACAACTCCAGCAACAACTGGACCTAATTAAGAATTGTAGACATAAGTCAATCAAATTATTAGAATATACAAATCAGTGTGATTATCAGAATTCAAGGATCCTAATCTGGCATCTGCTGGTCAGGTGGTTATATTTGATGGGAAACGAATGCGGAAAGTGTACATCGCAAGAATGTTCATTATAATTCTACAGACATAAAGTATTTATACTGTGTCATATTGGCAAATTCATGAGTTTCATAAAAGCTCTGCCATTTTACCTTATAATTTGAATTTTTTTCTTTCAATGTGTATAGCCTTGACACCTACAAACGTGTAACATTTGATACTTGTTCTACTCACATGGTGCATTTTTTAATACAATTATTTTTAATTTATATAGGATGTACCAGTCAATCTGGTTGTCAGAATTAAACTTCAATTAAGTTATCAGAATATGCAATGTACAAGTTAATCTGGTCAAATTATACAAGTAAATTAGGTTACAAAATAATCAATCTGGATATCCGATCTCATCTTGTAAAGAAAGGAATGATGATTTTACGGTTGACGCCAGGATTTCTCAACACCGTTTCTGTGCATATTCAAAATGGGCATGCATTTAGGTAATAAAACCTGGTTTATTTTTCTTTTGAAAAGCAAAAGCAAATATTTATACCAAAAAATGTAACTTCTCGAAATTTTTTGCTCCGCTCTTAAAATTTAGATATTTCAACGGTTTTACATATTTTGCTTAATTTCATGGAAGCTATCTTTACATTATCTATTTCAAAATTCCATACTATGCCAAAATGTGTATTTTTGTTATATAAATTTTGTAAAAAGAACTATTTTGTACCGGTGGTAACTCGAAAAAAAGACTTAAAATATAAATTGGTTGCTATTTAAAAAGATATGATGTAAATCACATTTTGCCAAGCTTTACAAATCAATCAATAAAAATAACTACTTTTTGAAAGGTCGTTTTTGAAAACATTCCAAATGCATCTTTTTAAAAAAAAAAAAAAAAGATTTCCATATTCACACATGGTCAAGCGTCGCTTATTTTCGCTAGAAAATGTATAGTTTCGAAACAACGTTTTTGATATTTGGGGCAATTTCTGAACAGTTTCTGTTGTGCTAAAGACTTGTGTGCTTGTTTTTCTCGTGGTTGGAATGATTGCAGTCTCTCTGACATTTGCCCCATATCTTTTCATTTTCACACGTACCCTAAAATGCAAAACAAAAAAATGTGAAAATGTTTGTTATTAAAGGTTAAAGGATGAAGGTAGGTTTTTATTTCAATTAAACAGCTGAGAAACGAAGGTTATGTCTAAAAAAGCGAG
>JAULBM010334635.1:0-12858 GCA_032357055.1 Geukensia granosissima
ATACTGTGGGGCCGCGAAAAGAAATATATCACAATAATTCACATTTAAAGTCCATAACCTAAGAAGTTTGACTATAAAATGTTTCTCGTTTCAATGCATTAAATTTGTTCAAAATTATATGAAAAAGTTCGTAGGAAAATAATAAAAATTTCTTAATTAACACGAAAGTCAATAATCATCGTCTTCTTCATCGGTTCCAGCTGAGTTGGATGTCCACCTCCGTATCTTTTCCACAGCTTTTATACTTGCTTGCTGTCTTGTCCGAGGATTCAGTGGATTTTCAGTAAACTAGCTATGTCCATTTTCAGTTTCGTTTTTTAATCATCATCTGACGATGGCCATGCTACTTCTAGAGGAAATAATTTCACGATTGGTCTTGTCGTTTCACCAGTACTTATTCGTATGCGTGCAGCACGTAAAAGTCCATCTCGACCTTTTAACAGTTCAGTAACAATTCCAAGTTTCCAATTTACACGAAGCGATTCATTATGAACTTGTACCATGTCTCCAGTCTGAATTTTCTGTTCATTTTTCCCAGAGACTTTGTGATATTCTCGCAAGGAGGTTATGTATTCAGTTTTCCATCGTGTCCAAAAATGTTGTAAAAGTAAAGTTTGTTGCCTTGCACGTTTGTTAAGTTCATTATGATCCATATACGTCTGATCATGAAATTCTATTTCAACTTGCGGATATGGTACGGTAAGTATTCTTCTTCCTTACAATAAATGCGATGGCGTTAGTGTTTCACAGTCTCTAATATCAGATGACATATATGTAAGAGGCCTGTCATTCAAAATCGTCTCAATTTCTGTTACAAGCGATTGAGGCGTTTCCATGTTTATCTGCGATCGTTCAGGGGTCTTTTTTAAATTGTTCTTCGTTAATGCATTAGTCGTTCCCAAAAAACCGCCAAACCAAGGTGCTCGTTTAGGGATGAACTTCCAATCGATTCCATTTATGCTTAATGCTTCTTTCACTGTATTCGATTCACAAAGGCGTTTTAGTTCATCTGATCCTGCGGCGAATGTTGTAGCGTTGTCTGAAATTAGTATCATTGGCAAAGATTTTCGACTGGAAAATCGGCGGAATGCTTGTTTAAAAGAATTTTCGGTCAAGTTAGGTACTACTTCCAAGTGAATTGCTCTTGTTGATGCGCACGTTAACAAACATATATAGGCTTTTGTCAAATTTCCTCCGTCGTCTCTTACATGTAAAGCTCCCGTAAAACCAATACCAGTTACTGTGAACGGTGGTGCATTCTGCAATCTTAATTTCGGCAATGGCGGTGGGTCAGGTGCTACGTACGATTTTCCAATCACTTTGCGGCATTTAACCGTTGCGGTTAATCCAGAGTGTAATTAATGTTCATGTGCGTCCAATATTATAAGTTTTGTGAGTGCATGATTCGGTGGCAGCAAATATGGAAATTTCGCTGTTTCTGAAATTGGTGCGTTTTGAATTCTTCCATTTCACCGTAAAAGTACGGATTCGTCCAAGAAAAGTCCTAATTGCTTCACTCGTGCAATTTTCGTTGTACTTTGCGTTGTGTATTCTTAAGATGCTCCATTTCGTCTGGATATGTTGCTTCCTGGCAATGCAATATCCAATGTTTAACTGCTGTCTGAATTTCTAATGCTTCCAATGGTCCGCGTCTTCTTGATTCCTCGTCTTGTCCATAGTTGGATATGAAACGTAATACGTATGCGCTAACTCGCATTAATTTTCTGTACGATCTATACTTTGTAATATCCATTATTTTCCCTATATTTTTATGAATCGAACTTTCCTTGTCTACTTCATTCTTGGTTACGTCTGATAACAATTGCAACACGGCGCTATAAGTTGTTTTTGACACTGGCCATTTTGTACTATAAGGTAACCAAGTGGGTCCATTTCTCCAAATTGAACTTTCAACGAACTGTTCAAAAGTTATTCCTATTGTCAAAAGATCGGCTGGGTTGGTTTCCGTTGGACAGTATCACCATTCGTAACGATCTGTAAGGTCTTGTATCTCTTTCACTCGATTGGCGATGAAACGTTTTAAAGTTTTCGTCGTATTTAACCAGTGGAATACAATGCAACTGTCCGACAGGAATACAACTTGTTGAATGTCTAGTGATGAAAGGAGATTATCAGCTAAGCATGCACCTATAAGTGCTCCCATAAGCTCTAGTTGTGGTAAAGTTAGATCTTTCAATGGCGCTACTCTAGTTTTTGCCATAACTAGTGCGGTTTCACTTCCGTTGCCAAGATATGCTACAGCTAACATACGCTTTTAGACTTGCATCAGTGAATATATGTAGAGTTGGTGGTGACGTATTTGTACACGTGTTACTAAAGTAATATCTCGGAAAATAACTTTTGTCGCATTTTCGATGCCCTTGGCTAATTGAGTCCATTTTTCACTCAAATTTTCTGTAACCGGTTCGTCTCATTCAATTTTTTTTCCATAACTGCTGAATAAATATTTTCGACCGTATCGTAACTGGGCTGAGGAGACCAAGTGGGTCGTAAATTTGGGATGAATACTTCAATATCTCACGTTTTGTGGTATGTCTCATTTGTGGTGAAGTAATTTTACGCTGAGGTTACAATATTTCATCCGTTTGGCTGTTCCATTTCATTCCTAGGATTTTAGTAAATTCATCCTTGTCTAAAACGTTTTCGTGCTTTTTCGCTGTTCGAACTCCACGATCTCAAGTTGAACCCTGCTTTGGCCATAATGTTTCTTTTCTCCGTAAAATATATGATTGCGTCCTGTTCATCTTTCATGCTAGAGAGAATATTGTCAACATAAAGGTCACTTTCAAGCATTCTTGCTGTGTTACCATCATTTTGGCCTCAATGTTTTAACAAAGTGGCATTGAGAATGAACGGCGCACATGTCGCTCCGAATAAAATGGCTTTAAATCGGTAAATCTGGAGTACGCTTTCTGCATCTGAAGAGTATTTAAGCCACAAAAACGTGTTACGTCTCGGTCTTCTTCGTTCAATCCAACATGTAGGAAAGCCTTCTCTATATCGGTACAAGTAGCAATTGGTTTAGCTCTAAATCTTACCAACAGTTTTGTTAAATCATTAAGTTTTGGTGGAGTGTTTATGAGACAGTTATTCAAGCTTGGGTAAGCGGGCGACGGACGAAAACTGCAATCGTAGACGATTCTAATCGGGATTGTGCTGGAGTCTTTTTGTATTGGGTGATGCGGAATGTAGTGGACTTTATTACTTCCCTTTTTATTTCCATTAACTTTCTTAATAAATCCGCGACGTTCTTGATCTCGTATAATGTCATCATAACGATTTAGAAGAATCGGATCTTGACGGAGGCGTTTAATAACATTCATTGTTCGTTTTCCGTTGCTGCGTAATTCGTCGGTAACTCATCGTGGTTCTGTTTCCATGGCAAATTAGCTTCATACTTGTTTTCTCGGAATTCTATTCTGTGTCTGGTACGTTTTCAGAAAATCATCTGCTTCCTCATCTAGTTCTCGAGAGCTAATTCCAATTAATAAATTCTAACCTCCAAAATTTCTCCAAATCATGTTCTTCGGCTTTGTGTGAAATAAGTACATTAAATATGCTAGTACTAGTCGATTGGTTGTTGTTACGAACTGGACCAGAAAGTAAATACCCTATTTTGGACTTCACTGCCGTCGGGCAATTTCCTCTGATTACATGGTTCTCAACTATATCCCAAAAATAGTCAGCGCCAATTAATAGGGAAATTTCAAACGATTCATCTTGAGTAACCGGGTGTGCGAGTTTAGTCCCCTTAAGTAGTCCGCTCCTCTGTTGACTTGGCGAATGTGATTTTGTAAAGGCACTGCTATTATGGGTACGATCAATACTTTAATCGGTATTCGTTGTCCGCTGTCAGATTGTAAGTATACTGTTGACTTGTCCAGATATCGCTGTTGTTAACCTGCGTTTCCAAATGCCGACAACTGTAAAATTTCGGTTCCTTCTCGGTGTAAATTTATCCTCCTTGCTAAATCTTCCGTGACAAATGATCTCTGTGCGCCTTCGTCGAAAAGAATATTTGTATCAGTATATACCTGGTCCGACCATACTGGTGCTACGGCAGTTTTTAAAAGTACGTTAGTGTGTAAAATCGTAGTGTCCTCTGGCATTTCGGCGTGTCATTAACAATGGTCACTGCTGCTCGGTTTGACATCGGCGTATTCTCGTTCAGTTTTCTGTTGACGCATAAATTTCCATTCTGCGATCTGTCGGATATAAAGTTACCGTTTCGTCTGTCATTTTCATGGTGCGGATCTGTTTGTCGTCCATTACATAAGCTTGTGTGGTGTTTCTTTGAACATTTACGGCATACATTTTTCGACTTACATTCATTTAAACGATGGTTTCAAGGCAATTAAAACAAACTTTATCTCGTTTTACGATATTCATACGTTCCGCTGGGTCAATTCTTTTCTTACCATTTGTTGGTGCATGCACTTCATGGGAAAATACACAGGGTCTGGTTCCAAGGTTTTGGTTTGCATTTCTAGAATTCTGATAAGATTTCGGTTTTGCTCCGGCAAAAAATGATGAAGTTGTTGGTACATTTTGTGAACTTTCGCTGTCCTGTCCTGCATCCATGTTGTTAATTTCATTTAATATACTTCTGCGGAGATCTCCAAAAGACCAAGTTTCATTACCATGTTCTCGTGCTAGGTGTTTTATAATTTCCCCGGGTAGCTTGCTCATAACTATTGGTATAAGTAAGGTACCGTAAGAATCTTGTGACTGTCCTAAAGATTCCAAACCTCTAATGTACGTTTCTATTTTATCATAAAAATGTCTGATGCTAGCGAGATTATTTCTTGGTGCTGGTATTTCTAACAAAGCATTCATGTACGCTTGTGTAATTTTCTGTGTTTGTTAGAACCTTTCCTTTAGTAAGCTTATAGCCTCTGTGTAGTTTGCGTTGGTAAGCGCAAAGCCTGCTATTGTCTGTGCTGCGGTGCCCTCCAACTGTGCCTTTAGATAGTTGAATTTCAGAATATCCGGTAGTGATGTGTTAAGATGTACTGCTGATTCAAACGAATCCCAGAACGTTTGCCATTCTAAAATATTAATTGCCTGAGAAAGTCGGTAATGTAGGCTTTGGTAAACGATGACTCTGATTACTGGCTGATGTCGAAGCAGACATGTTTGTGTTTGTGTTGACTGTGTCGGTACATGTACTAATTTGGGCAAACGGATTTTCATACATTAGTGAGTTTTCCCCGGCACGTAAAATAATTTGCGGTTGTTCAACATTTGTTATTTGGGAAGACGGGTGCGAAAATTCACTTGATGCGGGTGGTTGTGTGTTGCGAATACTTTGGATAAATTTGCGTATGTGTCTTATCTTAGTTTCTAAAGTCATGCAATATTCATCCGTGTTGACGATTTCATTTTTTACATCTTCTGCCTCTGTCAGATTGAGTATTTGTTCATTCAAGTTGTTAAGTACATTCTGTTTCTGTATAAGATTTTCAAAATTTGCAGTAAGCTCCTCTTCGTCGAATTCTGTGCCCTCTTTTGCGTCGTCAATCTTCCGAAAAAATCCTGTTTACAGCGGTTCTGTTCATCGTTCTAATCAATTTCAGTTTTTTCAGTTCCATAATTGGTCACGGCACCATAAATGAAGCGGTAGAGTAGCGTTAAGAAATCATGAACTCAACTCTTCAGCCTTTTTTCTTTTAAACAACATACGTAGGCGCCCAAGGCGACGTCACTGGCACAAAAGACGTTATGTGTGCCGCTGTTCTTTAGCTGTTTAGGGGAATTTAGCACTAAAAACATCATTACCACTGCCACATACTAAATGTGTTCATCCCAAGCCAAGAACATGTAGTCTAGTCGGTTTTGTTATTTTTATGTTTACACTTACCCGTTTTACATTGTAGACTTAAATGGCCAATTAATAATATTGTACATGTTGAATACTGGTCATTACATTTTATTTTAAGGGCATTTTATATCACTTGCCTTTGGTGTAGATCTTTGTTCTTGTTGAAGGCCTTATACTCTATGTCAAGCTTTTCTGGAGTGCGATTTTCAAGCTTAATTAAATTATTTGTTCGTTTCCGCCTTTTTATTTATTTTAAATTAAAAGAAAGAATTACCCCACGGTATAGGGCTGTGCAAAAGAGTTTTACAAACTATTATCTGCCCCTGAATTCCTCTACGGGGATTTAACATTGAGGGTTGACCATCATTGTTTTTGGCGGGAGTGCTGAAGTTTGACCTAGATAAAGTAATTTGATAAATTGCGCTAATCTTTTTTATTCGAACCCCCGTTCGCGATACATAACAGAAGAATTACATTTAAAATTCCATTCAGGCGCGCCATTAATCATTTATGCGGGTTATTTAATTCTATTAAGCAGTGTTGACAATGTGTACTCCCGGTCTCGCGCTAGCGCGTGCAAAGGGCCACTTCCGGCAAACAAATGGCTAATTTTAAAATCCCCGTAGAGAATTAAAAACTCGGCGCAGCTTAAAATACATCATAATTACTAAAAAGTATTACTGCATTTGCAATCTACAAAATGAACAGTATTTTATTAGAATACGATTGACAGATTTTCCTTCACAACCTTTTTACACGCTCCAACAAACTCTGGCATAGAGTATAAGTATATTTTAAAAGGTAACCTGTTGATGTATGTAATTTACACTTTTTGGTTGCTGTCTAATAGACAGTCATTCTGCATCTCTCATTCTTTTATATAAATGATTAACCCTCCTGGCAAGCCGGCAGCACGTTGTTGGTACCCTACAGCAAAATATATTTTCATTAGAAAACAGGCAACTAGAAACATGCTCTTGAAAATGTATAAATCCCAGTGTACCCATGTTAAATTTATATATATAACTAACCTCTTATTAGTAGCATTTGAATGTGGAGATCCGAACGTTAAAAATATTAAGTCCTCGTTTCTATATATGCTCGTTGAAATCAAAACTAACCTCTTCTTAGTAGTGTTTGAAAGTTGAGATCCGAACGTTAAAATATTAAGTCCTCGTTTCTAAACTTACCGAAATAGGCAAACCAATTCTAAAGGACATATTTATTGCAAGGTCAATACATTGACGTTGTATCTATCTTGTATTAATTATGTTCATTGAAAACACAGTATTAAATCGTTGGATATACTGTGTTTGGTGGCATCTCCTGTCGAGAGGCATGATGTCACATCATCTCGAATCTCACCTTGATCTTTAATAATTGTGAGCATTCATAAGAGAAGTATCTTGTTTGCATGTACAAAGTTATTTATTGTAATTCAGGTACTCACAAGTCGGATTGGGCGAATTTCTGTTTTATTTTATTTTCTGATTTCTGTTATGCTTTTGCATTCTTCGTTTTTTTTTCTTTCGACCACACGTTGGGGGAGGATTGTGATCCCAATAAACTATTTAAACCCCCACCACATGTTTCTCATGTCTGCCCCAGATAAGAAATTGTGGTCATCGGTTTGTCTTTGTGTTAAATATTTGAATACATGTTTCTTTCTTTTTTTTTTTTTTTTTGATAATATATTCAGTTACAGTTGGAAAGCAAACCCATCGATACCGCCGTTATTGCTAAGGCCTATCGACAACAATCGAAGGGGAAGATAACTCATTTTCGCACTTTTTCTTGCTTAGTGAAAAAGTTCGCGAAAAAAGGGCAATTAAATAATTGAAGCTTTGCGCAATTTGGAAAGATGACATGTAACTTTTGTTTTAAATTGTAGTAATCTAGAATATGTTTTATCATTTAATCATATTTTTGCCAAAAGTAATTTATTTTAAATAAGTTTCATTAGAGATTAACTTTGTCCGACTGATTCCGTCATTTTTCAAACAAACGAAAAACTTTTATGTTTAAGAATTTGACGTTTGCATGAATCTGAATGACTACAACTTTTTTCGAAAGTTTTAAGTCTTAATTAAGCTTTTCCAAAATATCATGCCGTCATTTCAACGTTATCAAACTCAAAACACATCATACAGTCGAGTACCGTTTTACATCCATTTTTATGGTGAACAGTGGCAATTCGATAGGATGCATCAAAGAATTTACGGTTTTACTTTTTTAAAAATCAGTTCATGTAATCATTTTTAATTAAATGTCTCACAACAATTTCTTAACATGTTGATTTGTAAACACAAACGTCATACACAAAATGACAATGTTGAAAATTTGGAGGTCAAGTCGACGAATCTCTGTCATATTTAAGAAAGACGCCGCGTATTGATGACATGTGAAAGTAACTGTTTTTTGTGACATTTAGTGAGTGGAACTTGATTTGAAATAACATTTTATGCCATGGAAGATCTCTTTAACTAGTTTTGGGTGTAATGTTTGAACGTTTCTGGTGTCATTAAAAATAGAAATGTGTATTTGCAAGAACAGTGCTTGGATTTCTTGCAAGGAAATGTTGAATATCATGAGATTCTCATTCATTTTAGTTCCTGGATCAAATACAATGGCAAGGAAATGCTCGCCCTTTTACAGGTTAGTTTATTGTTAATTTTTATCTTATTGTCAATCTGATTTTAATCTGATTTTAATCTGGTTGTCTTATTGCAACCCATCAGTACTTTAAGTAGTGAATCTACCTTGTAGTTTTGGCCATTATTTTAGGATTTTTAAAAAATATGCTTCTCTCTTGGATAATTTATTGTAAGATAAAGGAAGCTATCCATTTTCAACAAGATCCAATGTATTTTCATGTGGTTTTAACAGCAATAAATCTAAATATATGATATTAACTAAGTAAATTGTCACAGAAACTACAGGGCCAGGTCTGACTTATTGCAATCCTTAACAAATTTTAATTGGAAACAGTTTCTGTAAAACTTATATGAAAAACAAATCACTAGGGAATTAAGATTCAGTTAAAAAGTTCCAAAATTAATGAAAAAGAAGGACATGGGACATGATTTTCTTCATATTCAAGCAGAAAAATAAATTGGAATAGTTGAAAGGGAATACAGATTTGATATTATCTTAATGATCTACAAAAAGAGTAAATTAGGTTTAGAAAACATGCAACCTAATGTGTGTTTGGGGAAATTTGTTTAATCAGCATTCAAACTCACTCTTTTATTAAAATTTTATGGGTGGTTATGAAATACATCAAATAATATGGAAAATATTCTCTCTGTTCAATGTTGGATAACAGGGATAAAATTTTGATTAAGTTGAGACTTATTAAATTCAGCAGAAAATAAATGAGCATGGACCTGTATTAATTTGCAGTTAACTAAAAGCATATTTGTCACAGGTATAACTTTCCTACGTTATGATTTTCCTTCTCCATTTCATTTTGTCCAGTTCAACATTTACAGATGGAAAGCAGGTCACCGTTTGACCCCAGTTCTATCGACAACAATGGCGTCACTGATAGTTTCCTTTAACTTACAATAGATTATCCAAGAGAGAAGCATATTTTAACAAATCCTAAAATTTTGGCCTAAAATAAAGGGTTGATACTCTACATACATGTAAAATACTGATGAGTTGCAATAAGACAATCTGATTAAAATCAGACTGACACTAAGATAAAAATCAACAATGAACTAACCTGTAAAATTGCGAGCATTTCCTTGCCAATGTATTAGATCCAGAAACTAAAATGAATGAGAATCTCATGATATTCCACATATCCTTGCAAGAAATCCGAGCATTTTTCTTGCAAATACACATTTCTATTTTTTAACGACGTCCGAAGCGTTCAAACGCCACATCCAGAACTATAGTTAAGGAAATCTTCCATGGTATAAAATGTAATTTTAAATCGAATTCCACTCACTAAATGTCACAAAAACAATCATTTTCACGTGTCATCAAGACGCGGCCTCTTTCTTAAATTTGACCGAGATTCGTCTACTTTGACCTCCGATTTTTCAACATTGTCATTTTGTGTATGACGTTTGTGTTTACAAATAAACATGTTAAGAATTTGTTGTGAGACAATTAATTCCTTAATTATAAAAATTATTGCATGCATTGAAAATGATTTTTTTTAAAGTAAAACTGCAAATTCTTTGATACATTCTATTGGATTGTCACTGTTTACCAAAAAATTGATGCAAAACGGTACACGACTGTATGATTATTTTGAGTTTGATAACGTTGAATTGACGGCATGATATTTTGGAAAAGCTAACTTAAGATTTTAAACATTCGAAAAAGAGTTGTAGTCATTAGTATAGATTCATGCTTGAATACGCAAACGTCAAATTCTCAAACATAAAAGATTTTCGTTTGTTTGAAAAATGGCGGAATCTGTAGGACAAAGTTAAGCTCTATTTAAACTTATTTAAAATAACTTACTTTTGGCAAAAATATGATAAAATGATAAAAAAAATATTCTAGATAACTACAATTTAAAACAAAAGTTACACGACATCTTTCCAAAATGTGCAAAACTTCAATTATTTAATTGATTTTTCCGCGGACTTTTTTACCAAGCCAGAAAAAGTGCGAAAATGAGTTATCTCCCCCTTCGATTGTTGTCGATAGGCCTTAGCAATAACGGCCTTATCGATGGGTTTGCTTTCCAACTGGAAATTTTAAAGCACCCAATTGTGGGCATTTCCTTTTCGCAAACCGACGTCACGTTTTGCCGTTACAAAGACTCTAGTACTGTTACGTCGTGGAAAATGTGGTCTCTAGCACTGAAAGTGCTAACAGATTAGTTCACCCATGTTGGATTCCTTACTGTTCCGGTGAAAAATGAAAATACAGTAGCAAAGTGCAATGGAGAAATACGATGGAAACAGTCAATGAGAGATATTAATTAATTAAAAACCAACCGACATACCGTTAAAGTAAAACTTTATTAAATTATTTTATTTTGTCTGGATTTGATGTAGCCATCGTGAATTAGCAATTCTATATAATTGTAAGGTGAATAAGTTGTAAATTTCAACCCGAATTTTAGCATATTTCAAAAGTCAAATAAAAATAAGTGGTAATCGATCATTTGCTTTATTGAAAGTATTGTTTTCAACATTCTCAGTCAATATTGTTCATACACTCATTTGTTAGATTTCTTTTGGTTTTCAAACTTAAGTGATTGAATGCATATGTAGATGCATATGCTAATGCAGAAGTGCTTCCTGTGCAATAAAGTTTGTATTCAAGATTCCAGGATAGAAACAGCTGCTGGTAGTCACCGTCCGTCACCTACATTATCATTTAGAGGCATATTGTTTCATATTAACAGTGTATATTATAGGTAATTCTCTTGACCGTAATGCTTATAAAAGATCTAAGATACCAAAGGGTAGACAAAATTCATCAAAGAGGACAAAAAGAAGAAAACAGAAGACTGACAAAATAGTACACAGAAAGCTAAAGCACCGGCAACTATCTATTGAAGAGTATCCGTTTTTATTTTGAAAATGGGCCATCCTTTCGATTAATCATGGCAATCGTCTTTTAAAAAAATCTTTATAGAAATACATTTGCTGCAAAAGCAACCAAAAAAACCCTTAAAATTTATTTACTGCTTAACGTTATACATGCATCATCTGTCATTAAGGAGGTGCACCTTTTTGTCTGTAATGTTCCTTCGTTTTGAGACAAAGCTTGTTTTTTTTTCATTACTTTGACGTGATCTCGGACCGAAATGTGGTAAGAGAGCTTTTGTTTGACTCCTTGATCTCTTTATACGACAGTTTGTCTAGAACAGAGCAGTAACCGTCCAACCAGTTAGATTTGTTTGAATGTTTGGATTTGGGGTTTAACGCCACTTTCAACAATATTTCAGTTATATTGCGGCTGGCATGTGTACTGTTTGAGGAAGCTGGAGTACCCGGAGAGAACCATCGACCTTGGGCAGGTACCCACAAAATAAAGGTAAAGTTGGGCCCTTCAAACTACAAACATATAGTTACAGTCCGCCAAAAGTAAAGCATCACCAAAGTATTTTCCAATATATTTTTCTAATAAGGCAATTTTGTTAACATTGGACACATGTACATGAAATTCACCATCATTACTTTTATGAAAAATACAGGTAAGGTGTCAATCGATAAATCATTTAACATTTAAATCAGGTTTCAAAAACCTGTTTCGCCCAAATCATGCTTTTAAATTAAACACAATTGTTTTGACTGATTACACGTACATCTTTCCTTTAATGGTTATTTGAAAAAGCTTTTTGAAATGATAAGACGAAAAACGAGTATCGCCGAACGCTTGCAAGCAGTTGGCATGAACAGCATCGGCCTAAGTAATCGCCGAATAGCAGCCAATTTTGGCGTGAACAATTTTGTGATTAGCAGACTTTTAGCACGCCATAGACACACAGGAACCGTCGAAGACCGCCCAAGATGTGGTCGACCCCGTAAAACAACCCCTAGAGAAGACCATTACCTTTATCGTCAAGCGAGATTACAGCCATTTTCAACGGCAGTGCAATTGAGAGGTATGTGGCGGATTCACGGTGCATAACCGTAACGGAACCTTTCGGAAGGAACGGATCCTTCCGGACCAAGGGACGGAACCTTCCAGATTATTTGTTAAGTTGTGTCTAGGTAAGTGTAAAAAACCCGTTCGATTTAACTTTTACCCAACTTATTCAAAAAATCCATAGGTACCACGGAATTTTTAAGATAACAAATGTATTATTTCATTAAAAATTGTATGAGTTAGTCAAACTGTTTGTCCACATGAAAGGAAACGAAATTACAATAATCAGAATTCGTCTACTGTCACGCTAGAAATATTTATTTATCAAAGAAGTTAAAACGTTTTGTACGCTTTCTGATCAAATAATAAATAAATAAATGTATTCTGAACAACTTTCATTCAATGTGCAAAACAAATGTCAGATTATTTGTAAAATATTGATCGATTTCGCA
>JAULBM010334646.1:0-12858 GCA_032357055.1 Geukensia granosissima
GCAAATTTCTGTAAAACATTGTTTGATAAATTTCATGTAAGACAAGTCTGACAACTGGGCTGGTGAATACCCTCGGGGATCAATTTTCCACCAGCAGAGGTATCGACCCAGTGTTTTCATAATACAAAATTACCAATGTTAAATCAATATGGAAAATTTAGGTATGCTATATGTACAGTTCAAGGAGTAACCTCTCAGCGGTAACATTAGAACCGAAATAAATATCAACTAAGTGCATTGCTTTTCGAGGCCTTTCTGTATTTTCAGTGTTTTAGAGTTTTAGCGAATGCAGCAAATTTCTGAAAAACCTCGTTTGATTAATTTCTACTAAATTAAGCATGATGCCGTGGATTGTCCACATGAGAATAAGATGCCGATTAAGTGATCGGTAAATTGCAAACTGCAGGAACTAAAAAACAGGATGCACAAACAATTTGAAATGATTTGACAATTGAACTAGACAATTATTATACACGATGCAATAATCTTTTAACATCAATATTCTTTAGAATTTTCTGAATAATTAAACGTAGGTATTGTCACTTCAGCATTTTTTGGGGTTAGTTTTCATTCACTTTATTGTATTAATTAACTGTGCCAGCATGTTAATTTAAAAAAGACTTTATACACCATCACTCTTGCTAGCACACAAACGATGTCAATAGTACATCAACTAACTCCTGTTGAAAGGAGATCTCAATACCCAACGTGTCTTTTAAGATTACATGGCTCAAGTCCTGTTGTAAGGAGATCACACGACTTAACCCCCTTGTAAGATCATAGAGTCTGCGCTTCTGTTGCTTCTTTTTGTTTGTTTGTTCGTTTGTTCGATCATTTGAGTTTTTCTTTTTGTTGAATTTCGGATATCTAATAAAGTCGTCAACTTAAGCCCTCTGTTCAGAAAATAATAGTACATGGAACAAACTAATCAACTGCTATAAAAATCAATGACGTGTAAGCCCCATACCCCTGGAAGCTTGAATGTTACTGCCAGTAAAGGGGAAGTTGGCTTTATTAAAGTTGAATTCATCACGTTTATGTGAAACCTTTCTCCATTGTCCAGTTCGAGATGAAGATCAATGTATCGGGCAGACTTGGGAGTGTCTATTATGATTTTAGATAGGCGCTTTTGGCATTTGGTATATTGAACGATACATGGTGCATGTTCCCTGTTAGTCGACTAGGTGAAATTAGTTTGTTCTCCGAGGTTATTGCTACTTCTTTATTGTATATTTTGAATAACATGCTGCGTCTTGCTTTTTTTCTTTTTTGTTGTAGTGTCTTCCATTTTGAAATATCATGCATGCTGTTGACACTGAATATATTTCTATGATTGTTTCTAACGTATCTGGCTCCTCTTTGCTTGGCCATTACAAGGGTATGTATATCCTTCTGTGTGTATAGATCCAATACTTTGAAGGTGCAGTCTACAAACAGTCGTACAAATAAGTTATAATTTTGTTTTGCAGATGTTGAACCGATGTTAGTTTCGGCGCAGGAATCCATGAATTTTGATGGCTTTGCCAAACAGGTTGTTGATATGGTTGTCCAGCTTAGATCTGATGTGATAAGAGAGCCACGGGACTTTGCATTGTTATAAGACGGTAGTGTATGACCATGTAGTTTGTAGTCAAACATGACTGGTTTAGTTTTTTTTGCTGACTGTAAATACATTGTATTTAATAGGATATAACTCCATTTTTCATTTTTCTAGCTTGTCGAGGTCGATTTAAAATCTAGTGCATCAAACTCGGACGTTATTTCTTAATATGTTTCTGAAATACGTTACAGTGTAATTTAGATTGATATGAAAAAAAGGAATAATGAAGGAACTTGTACTGATCCTTAAGTACTCCGGATCCAGCGTTGATATAGCTGTATTTTCTTCCGTCAACAACTACAGACTGAGGTCTATCAGCAAGATAATTTTGAATCCATATGTTGGTTTCCCCACAAAATCCGTAGTACTCAAGCCTATGGACGAGCAGACTTTGTCGAATGCCTTGGAGAAGTCAATTATTAGAGCGTCAGTTTGTTTACCTGATGATATAACAAGTGTTATTTCATCTATCAATTCAATGAGTTGGGTTTCACAAGATCTGTTCTTCCTAAATCCATGTTGCACTGGTTACAAGATGTTTTGTCTGCATTGGCAATTATATGGCTGGAAATAATGTATTATATCAATTTGCAAGCAAATACAACATGTAAGCAAGTTTGGCCTTTAGTTCTCAGCCATATGTCGGCCTCCTTTTTAATATACTGTATAAAAATAGGAGATGTGGAATGATTGTTCATGAGAAAGCCACCAACCAAATGACAGTAGAATTTAAACTTCTACAGGACTTACGTTGCTAAGCGCCATTCTGGCTGGGGATTTCCTGAATATGTTTGTTAAGATCGGGCAATTTCTTATGCAAGTTTTAGTTTTTTTGTTCGGATGTTGTCTTGCCTCATTGCTTTGTTAGGGTTTAACTTCAGTAATAATTGGAGTACACTGTGCATGTTATGTTGACTTCCGGAGCACTTGGGGAAACTTCCTTCCATGCGCCATTAATTTGGAATTCCTGGTTTCTATAGATAGATTTTCCGAAAAAGATGAATAAATCTGATCGCTACGTTTGGTTGCTTGTTCTTTTGGTTCTGTCCGTTTTTCACATCGGAGCTATATTCACCATCCCAAGTGTCAGGCTTGTCTGACATAAAATTTATTAAACAATGTTTAACAGAGATTTGCAGCATTTGCTAAAATTCTAAAGCAATGAAAATACGGAAAAGTATCACACGTAGTAGTTGTCGGATTTTGGCTTCCCATTTCGAATTGTTTGGATTTGAGTGTTTCCTTTTGCTATGATTCGATATTTGACTTCCTATGTTTCGGTTCTGATAATACTAATGAGAGGTTACTAATGGAATTATACATATAGCATACCCATATTTTCCATATTTTTTCAACATTGGTAATTTTGTATGCTACAACGCATTTGTTTGATGTAAAAAAAAAGCTTTATGCCACAATATATATCGTCGTCTTCCTTTGGTGTTACTATTTCTTCAAAATATTCAATAGGACCTTCTGGGTTCCCTCTGGACTTAACGTTTGATGGCCCTTGAATATTTCAGTTGCTTTTGGGTCCCCCGACCTTTTATTTCTTATGTACAGTCTATCGCCTTTCTATTACTTTTTAATCCAAGGTATCCATGGTTGGCTATCTGAAAGTTCTGAAAGCTGTTTTTAGTGGGATATGTTGATTTTCACAAATTCATCTAATTTGTTTTTGAAATTTCCAACATTTCAGTGATTCCAAGATTATGTTCGTTAAAATATATTATCTTATCAAGGGTCCATGTCATACCCTCTTTGATGATTTTGCAGTTGGCCTGTTGTATAATGCGATACTACGAGTTTTTTTTGTATTTTCTTTTTAGTTACCATGTCGATCCCAGCAAAGAAGATGTCATGGTATGAGATACCAGGAATTGTTTCTGATCTTATGAAGGTAGATGGGTTATCTGTTTGTATAAAACATTGTTCGTTTTCTCCTCTAATTGCTTCTTCTAACACCTGAATTAGGCTGTTGACACTGTTATGGTTTCTTATGTGTAGCATTTTCTGTTTTCAGGAACTTTTTAGAATTGTACGCTCTTTAGTTTTATTCTACAGTAAGTTGTTAAATGTAATTTTTGCTTTTTTTATTTTCAGCTTTAGCCATGATGGAAGGCCGAGGGTTTGGGTCCAGCAATACTGCTGAAATCTTGCTTCATGTTGCAAGCGTCTGTCTCAAGTCAGGACACGTTGCCATTAAACATTCTTGTGTATTTTTTATTATATTCCATGTTATATTTATCAATATTTCGGTATCATGGCCGTCGTTAAACATCTTTTTTTATTTTTAATCGAGCGATTTGAAGCTCAACACAAGAAAATTGATTTAATCCGTAGAGATCTCTAGATTTAACATATTTGGTGGCTGCTTGGTAAGATGTGATGCAGCTTCATAAACAATTTACTCTATATCTAACTGATATCAAATCGCTATCGAAATAAAGGAATAGGGCTTTTATCATCTGTATTTCATTTAAAAAAAGTTGCCCAAATTTGGGATGAATTGCCATTTATATAATACATATATATACGTATTTTTGAAGTTTTAACATTGAAAATGCTCAAAGGTTATAGCTTACCTAAATAATAATACACCAAATATGTGTGGAATGTCGACTTTTCGATCCCCGACCGGGTCAAACAAAAGACATTACAATTTGTATTTGCTGCTTCTCCGCTGAGTACACAGCATTTCAGAGTAAGCAAAGACTGGTCGGTCTTGAGCCAAAATAATGTGTCTGGGTAACGTGGCATGTTTTCCTGCGGACAATACTTTCGTGAGCTTGCACGTTAAAATTCGGCTTAGTGTGTAGGTCTAGTACAAAAGCAGGATTCATTCATCATCATTCATTTACAAGCTCTCCTCTTGAATATCCATGAAATATTTGCCGCCGGAGTTAAGCAACATTCAATCAATCAATCAATCAATTTAATCGTATCGGGTTTCGTTAATTTAAATCCAGATGAATGGTTAACAAACATTCCTAAAAAATTTAAATATTTCAAAGTTGCAAATGAACATTAGAACGGCAAACAGGTCATGCTTTTTAGGATAATGTCTTTTTTCAAAAGACATGAGTTGTACGTTTTGGATTTAGATCAAAGATAAGCCTTTACGTTGTGCTCATTATGGTTTTCGAAACCGCCACCATGCGGTAACATATTGACGGGATAATCGTCCAATTTGATAAAACTTATAACCCACTTGTTTTAACTCAAATGCATTTAAGCAAACATTTATTTTATAATGATAAATGTAAAACTTTATTAATTTTTTTCACAAGTCCCTGAGTATATCTTATCTTTGGTGTATATTATAGTTCACAATGTAATCAATTCCTGATGTTAATAACTTTCTTAAATTTATCTGTGAACAATTTTTTTCAATAAATTTATATTAACTTTCACCACACTACATATCCTGTACAGAAAGACAAGGAGTGAGACGCGAATTATATTAGTTTTATGCTATAATAAAAAATATTCCTTTGCTATAAGTGGTGATGTATTCCAACAACAAACCACTTACCAAAACAATTCCTGAGTAGAATGTAGATGAATTCTATATAATTTGATAAAAAAATTTTGCCTTTTCGATAAGTTCAAAAGAGTAGTTAATGTTCTTAAATTCATACATTGTCACAATCTGTCAAAATTAATGCTGAAAATTGACATTAATCTCCCTTTTCTGATGAGGGAGATCCTGCGGCAGCGGCCATCGTATATCCACTATAATTTGGTGGCATCTCATCCTCTGGACAAGTTCCTGTGACACAGGTTCCAGTCATAGCATCAAACTTGCCTCCCTCCAAACATCGTTGAAAAGAGAAAGTCCCCATGTTACATTTTGCATACAAAGAGCATGTTCCATGGCATTTAATTGCAATTCCATGGTGACATGGCATACACGCAGCGGCAATTATACAGCCGTATCCGACGTCACATGCTGAAAATAAACCATTTTTGGCAAACAAAACTTTCAATTATTTTGACTAGAAATATTAAAATTTCCATTCAGTATAAAGACTACTACTATTGCGCAACTGTTCTCCAAATAAATAAAGAAAACCTTTTCTGTATAATATATTACCGATAATAATATATGTCAAACTTGCTTGTGGCTGGGACACTAAACTTTCTTCTATTCTAAGGTTATAACCTTATTTTTTCATTTTACAAACCAGAAATAAAAGGGCGATGCTGTTTTAATAGGTTTGCTTTAGCATCAGTATTAAGATGATTTGGGTCTTATTCTTTTTAAAATATGTTGGTTTGGTGAGACTGTCTTGTTCAACACCGCTGACTGTATAGTATGTCTCTGGTTGTACTGGTCTTTTTTTTTTCATTTGTATGATTTCCGTTTTTTCAAACTTCCGATCATATTTGGTTCAATCTTTAATCAAGGCGATTTGAAGCTCGTTATTAAGAGTTGGATTCAATCCTTTTTGAAGGTTTTGGGGAGACCTCTAAATTTTATACTTTTGGCAGCTGCTTTGTGAGATGTGATGTGGCCGCATTAACACTTACGCCATCTCATAATAGCTGATGTCAAATCACTGTCGAAATAAATTGAATACATATAAGGTACACTACTTACCAATATTACTAGCAATAAGCACCGCTGTTGCCTGTTGAACAGGAAACATCATTTGATTCGGTGGAATAGTAGGTAAGAAATGCATAAACCCATGCATGTTCGGTTGAGGTGGCACTGGTGGCGGCTGTGTAGGCATTTCTCCAGGAAGTGGCCACTCTTGACCATAATCACAATAAAATGATACAAATACACTATCTTCTACTAATCTTGGACAACTTCCAGATGCCATATTCCACGTGTTAAGGACGGCATCACCATAGTTTTTGCTGTACAATTTTGGAAATGCAGATGTAACTCGAACTGCCCCTGAACATGGATGTGTCTCGCCTATAGGTGATGCTGGGTTTCGACAATAGGGAGTGCATATTCTTCCACATGAATCAAAAGCAGACAAGAATACTTCAGTTGCGCCTTGTTCAGGACTTTTTACAGCGATAAAGGTCGTCGAGAGTGAAAGTGCCATTCTGTTATCCACGATAGCAAACTCTTTGTAAGTTCCGAGATAATTTAAACCGTTTGATTGCACGTACACATTCCCAGCACCGGAACTGGTTATTTTACATTGGGAGTATGTTGCAAGTGGTACTGTTTTCAGTCTTTGTTCCAGATTGCTGTAGCCGCTTGGAGAATATATATCAGCTCTGTTGGATAAGGCTCCATTGATAATCGGGTATGAACTGTAACTGTAATCAGGTGGTCGTTTGTAAATTATTTTGACTGGCAAGTAAACCCACTGACTGACGTCACTTAATCCGTTGATATTAAAACTGTTTTGGTAACGTTGGTTTGCAGGTATGGCTGGACATGTCATTTCTTGTTGCATATTACTAAAACCTCTTAAAGGTACTTGAGAAAATGACTGTGACATTTTCATTCTATTTGAAGCTACAAAGTTTTGAATGTTTTGTTGCACCATATTCACATGACGTTGTTGTGTCATCTGATTTGTCATATGTCTAGTTGAAGATGCGAGAACTGATGAAGGGGACTGCGGGGCTTGCATCATCATTTGTTGTCTCTGCTGCATCATCGGTTGAGAATTCTGAAAATTATTAGTAAATTGTGGAGCGGAGTAAAAGTTTGTCTGTTGGTTCATCCCCGGCCAAGTGGGTTTTGCTGAGGAGACCTGTCTTTTCCATCTTCTCTGAGCTCTTCTGTCGGTCTGTATTGTCTGTCTGGCCTGTCGAGGTGTTCTGGAAGAGGCGCTCATTGCAAAGATTGACTTGTCTACAGAAACACAGTACGTGTTTGAAAGGTTTCCAGCACATCGAAGAAAAGGAGATCCACATGTCGGATCACTGACGGTACAGGTTGGCGATGGCATGTATTCGTAAATACCAGTCATAAGGTAATCATTGTAGCTATCGATATTCCTTAGATTACCAAAACCCAAAGGCGCATTTGCAGAGTGTAACGTATGATTAACGACCGAGGGATAGTCTAAGCTAGGATTAATACCAAGCATGCGCTGTTTCTGACGGAACTGCTCCCAAAGATAGTCTACGAAACAATGGTGCAGATAAAAGATTGGGTCATGAGCCGCTGTACTTAATTCACCTAGCTGTCCATCTACCCAATTATGAACTTCCCCATGTTGTACCTCTAAGTTATGTTCCGGTAAACCTAATGGTTCAGTTATTTCTGCGGTGTATGATCTACTCATTATGTTTGCAATATTTGATTTGCTAAATAACTCTCCAAAATGGCCCAAATTTCTTATTAGGGGGCCAACTGCAGTGTTCCAATCGGCAAACGGACCAACAGTTACAATACCATCCCCATTCCCCAAGAAATGTTCACTCCACAAAACAGACTGGGTTGGATCCATCATTGGTTCATCTAGAGAGGAATCCCAGTAAGGTAATGACACATCTGGAACTTTTTCTCTTATGGCATTTTCAAACCTGGAAAAGGATTTGAAAAAAAAACATCCATCAAATAGTGGTAACATATATTTGTTACAGACAGAATGTCGCAAATCAGAATATCCGGACAAAGTATCTGACAGAAGCAAACAACTGATGCCCGAGTATAATACATTGTTTATAGATCCAATATTAATCAAAGGCCGCACAACAGCATAATAAGCAAAAGAGGCAAACCGGGATCTACATAGCACTTGACAGGAAAAAAGTTGAATCTAGGGTCTAGGTGATCAGACAATATGATTGACTCACTAATGCCAATTAGGCCATGGATGGACAGACGACGAGGATGGTTAAACAAAAGCAGACATATATTTGACTTCCTCATTTTGACCCATACCATAACAAGGTGGTAGATGTTGTGAAGAGGAGTGCTGTTACAAACTAACGCACGTGCAAATTACAGAGGTTACGGGCAAAAAAACGAAAACAACCAAAAAAGTGATTTGGCTATATAACATGCACATGCTTTCGGGAATATTTCATTAAAAGCCTGATTAGTGACACTAATCATGCCTGTCTTTTGCTACATATTGCAACAGTTCCGAAAGCATCCAAAACAGTTATCTTTCCAATGTTGCATCCATCAACAAGATTTGTGATATTGTCAATAAGTATGAAATATCAGAATCTTGCAAGGACAACATGTTCTGTTTTGATGATAAACGTAGTGACAAGGTTAAATATACTGAATATTCCACAAAACACAACAAAACAAAAGCCATCAACTTACATCAGTAAGAAATATCGATGCCATCCAAGAAAGTTTGGACCACCATGAGCTGAATCTACAGCCAGTCCCTCGTGTAAGGCAGCCAAAGCACTGTACTTGTTTGGTGGGACACTCTAAAAAAGATAAGATATTTTCTTTAATTTTAATGTCAGCATTCTAAGCCCCTTTTAAAAAAAGAAATATACATGTATATCTGGTTGGGAATGTAATTAATTTTTATTGATTTTCTTTCTTATATTGCACAAGGACTGATCAAATGAAAATTAATCTTTAAAGCGGTTTTTGATAACATTTAAAAAAAAATCAGTTGAATTATTTCGACTGATACGGTTTAAGATACGCAATATATTTAGGTTGTTGCATGTCGTGGCACTATATAAAAACACACGGCAAAAATCATTCGCCAAACAAATTAAATGAATCAAACAAACATAGAAACAAAAACAGCACCCCTTAATATGTCGTAACTACTTCTACGCTACACGCATATATGGTAGAGACTATCTTATGTTCAATGTAAAATACCCATGTGAGAGATCAGTAGTGCATAGTCCAAAGAAACAAGACAAAATTGAAATAAACTAAAAGATAAAACGAAAATGAAAGGAACAAAGGCTTGGAATCCACGAACTCCTTTACAAAACAGGAGTGGGATCAATTGCTGTAGAAGGGTAAGCGTCCCATGCTGTCTTGCGCGCAACACCCACCGTGGAGTTCTTAATGTCAAAGTCGGTGTCAAATCAGGATGTTGAAATCAGGAGTGTCATTTTGTGTCAAATCCGGAAGGAATCGCAGGAACTCCTAAACAAAAAGTGGGATCAGGTGTCTAGAAAGGGTAAGCATCCCCTGTCTCCTCGTGGAATCCGGGTTAACGTCAATCCGAGAAAAGGTCAACTTGTTTTGTATTCTCGGTAACAGGTCCATAACTAGTAGATATACACTGATACCATATGGATCGACCAATTCGTGATGGCGACCATAAAATTTTAGGAGAGAGGACTTCAACATTGATTGTAAAACTACATACACTTTAAAAAACAAATTTACCATTGTTAAATAAATGTGGAGAGTTTTTGTATAATATATGTACATTTCAAGGAATAACCTCTCATCAGTTGCATTAGAACCAAGTAACTATGTAATTATTATGTTTTAATTTTCCATTATTGAAAATACACTAATGTTTACTTGCAATTTTCTCAAACGCAATTTCGATCTAAAATAAAAACATAGTTGGACCAAATTTTGATCGTTATTTCCACTAAAATACGACCTTTATACTAGTTCACCGAATAATAGTACAGTAAAGTAATGATTTATGGTAAATAAAAAAATCTTGCAAGTCAGGGTTTCAGCAACTTTGGATTCACATGTTCTTCCTAACGTCAACAAGGATCCCAAATATGATTTATCAATCAGAACGGTTAAGTTATATTCATGAATTGGATAAAAAATTCAAGTATTTAAAAAAACAACAAATAATTAACAAAAAAGAGATTTCATATATGTCGACAGCAAAATTTTGGTAACTGGACTGACAAGATCGCCAAACACCACTGTCATCGACCATTGGAAATCAAAGACGCAAATGATGGAGATGTGTAAAAGTTATTATAATAACAAGTGTTTGTTTTTATCATTAAATTCATATACATAAATATAGTTTCCATTCGTCCTTAGTTCAATAGGCCAATTGTTCGTATATTGAAAATCAGTCCATCGATTTATCTGTCGCAAAAAACCCGTAGAGTTCGTTTCGTTCTATATCCGACTTATGGGAAATCAATTCATATAGCATTTTTTGTAAATTCACAATCTCTTATCTTTTTAATTTTCTTGTCTGCTTTTGTTACGTGTCTCTTCTACATTTAGCCGTATAACAATTTCTATGCCGGATTAATCCTGTTTAAAGCACGTGGATATTTTTCTCAGTATTCAAAATGTTCTTATCATCAGGTCTAAGTTCAGACTTTCTGTTTTTTTTTATCCGTAGAGTATTTAAAAGAAACATTTTCTCTAACTCTATTTATGAAACCTACCGTGTCCGCCTTCAACAGCTGAATTGCTCTAAAAAAGTCATCTCTTTCCTGGTTCGTCATCATACGAATTTCCTTTCTGATCCTATATCCCCCAGATAAACGTGAACGTTTAGTCCTATGAAATCCTTTAGAGATCACGGGTAACAGGGACTGAAACCAAATTCTGGCTTCCTGTGTCATATTAAACATAAGCCAATTTTTAACACCAGACTCCCGCCAAATAAATAAGTGGGTGCACATCCAGTGTATGGATTGGCCTACGGTTTTTGCCGCACTGGTTTTGGTAGCGTAATGTTGGAAACACTCCTGCAGTCTTGGTGGAATAGAAATTTCTTCTATCATAGCACTGGAACAGATCACTAGTGCTAAAAATAGTGTTATTCTGTAGATCATCTAAAATAGAGCAATTTGAGTCTGAACAATGGCAAAAACAAGTTAAGGGACATCTGAAAACAGTTTTAGATAATTTAAGGTTTAAAAAAGTCTGCAAGGAATTATTATACTTTTAATAATCTATTTGAAAGAAAGAATATTGAATGTATGCCAGAAAGATACGATCCACATCTTATGTATGTTTTTAACAAATATTAAGGAGCCTTTATCTGTGTGTAAAGCGCTTTTCTGGTTTTACCTATATAATTTTATTTTCGTAAGCCACGACAGGGGCAAAAAAAAAATAGGAGAATCAATCAAACTTTATGAATTACAAGTGACTTTCATGATCCAAATGAAATAAACAGTTCATGATGCAATAAACGGCGATAAGCCAAATATAAAGAGAACAATCGGGAACTTTAACAAATTTCAATGCAGAAAAGATGTACATGGTATCTTTCTAACATACATTTTAGTATCCGAAAATATTATGCCATATTATATTCTTATATGAAAATTGTGTTTCAAGTGTACTTCGAACAAACGATTAACATTTCTGCAACAAATATTAAGTTAATTGATAATAAAATGTAATGTTATTACCTTTTTAACTGCTTTTATATTTTTTCCAAAGAGCTGTTTGTCGTTTGTTGAATAATATAACAAAAAGAAATGCGTTACATGGCCGCCATGTCCGACTCCAAAATAGTGAGTGAAATTAAACAAATTTGACATGAATTTCGATTCGGAAATGTGTCTTAAACTATTTAAATCAACACTCGTTAAATTTATCAAACAAACATTTTATTGAATGTTCGTTTGATGGGGGAATATGTTTAACATGCTTGTATTTCCTGTAATATTCTGTAAAACACGTTCCAAGGTTAGGATTTTATACAATCGTGAGACCTAAGCACGTAAAAATTGACCGTTCATAAAAATTTTATTGTTTTAGAATATAAGAAAATAACATCAAATTTATCTTTATCTGTCCCCGTTATGTAATCACATAAAAAACTCGTAAACAATTTCTTAACATTTTTTCTGCCAAATGCAATCATTGGTTGATGTGATGAATAATGATTTTTGTCAGGACCGGGAAGATAAAAATGTCATGCATATTTTGTTAGGTGTTCAGGATTAAATACTTTGACATAAAACAGTAAAATTTGTGGGGATAAACAGATATTGTGTGATATTATGTTTTTTGAAGACTTGTAAGGTACCGAACATTTAACCTTAATGGGAAAGGGGCGTGGGTTTTTCCCGAAAAGTATGTTTGTTTTGAATCTTGTATTATAAACATCGCTGTCTAACAAAGTTGCAAAGATATCCGTTCCTGCCATTTTCAATGAATAATTGTATGCGAATTCTAAAAAAAATCTCTAGTTTGCCGCGTCTTAGTTTATACTTGCTATAACATTTTCTACTCCCTGTGTATAAATATTTCATATTGGCATTGCACAACCCATGTTTTCTTTGACTTCTTATAATATTTAAACACTGAATCCAATTGGACGTGTTTAAATTGACACCGTTGTGAGGGAAAACTTGGTTTCCTTATCGGTTGCTTTTTGAGTTTT
>JAULBM010334657.1:0-12858 GCA_032357055.1 Geukensia granosissima
TTAGCTTTTCTTTTTTTCAAAGACAGACGACTAAAGAAACTGGCTATCTGGGTACAGGTTAAGAATTCATCTCTTTTAAAGATTCTTTTTCCATTCTCATCTCGAACACATCTAATGTCTGATGCAACCTCTTCTTGTTCAAATTTTTGTCCAGTTCTTTCTCCCCTTTCAAACTTTTCTGTAAGATATTTCTTTTATGTTTCTGAAAACCGTTTAACTTCTCGTTTTGACTGAAGTGCCCATCCCCTTTTCACGTATAGATTTTGGTTTTTATCTGAAATTGCACCCTTTGTTTGCCTGAAATCAGATGACTTTGTCTGTATTTGCTTCGAATATTCCATTATAGATCTATCAGAAAGCCTGGCAGAAATTTTGTTAGACAGATGTATACCAATGTCAAGATGATGCAACAAATTTCCATACCTTGTAAACGTCGACAAGCACTGAGTTTCTGGGCATGAGAAAAGACCATTTAAAGAATTTGTATTGTTTGCATCCATATTTTGTTCATTTTGAATATCAATCATATTTTTTTTATTTTGATTCTCATCCATATTTTGTTCATTTTGAATCTCATCTGAGCACTGAAGGTTTTCTACATCTGTATTTCTCCTTACACCATTTATTCATGGTATTTTTTTAGCACCAATATCCAGAAACCCTTAGACTTTTAGTGATGGACATAATTTAGACACAATACCTAAATCATTATATGATATATACTGCCCATTTCCAATATTGTAATGTCTCCAAATTGTCATACCAGCATCTGAGTAACTGAAGTTATTAAGTCGGGATATGTCTCTGATCCTGCATTCCTTTGGCAATCGCTCATTTGCTACAATTGGAGCAGATGATACAACCACAGAAATGTTATGAAGATTGCTGTTTCCTATGGCTGTAGAAAATTCACCTGCTGTAGTTACATTGTTGCCCTCATTTACGTACCTTCTTATGGCTGCTTTGATGTGTGCAGCTTTCCGGTCACATATTGATTTACCGGCTTGAGGGTCTGCAAAATCGTTTCTGACAATTTTAATGGTAGATTCCTTATCAATTAATGAAACACCTGCAATGGAAACAAATCCATGATAGCAACCAGCATTGTCAGATCTTGGATAGGCTCTTTTCAAGTTTGTTTTTTTCTCTTCAAAACGACCTATGACATCACGAAGAATTGCATTTGAGGTAACTGCATCTTGTGTAGCAGTATCGAAAATATGCACAATTGTGTGGGCATTAATTTTCCGTTCTCTGATATATAAGTGCCAACACTTATATGCCAATTAAGGCCTCTTTTCGCAAACCATTTTGATTGTGATTCTCTGTAATGCAGTGGTATGAACTTCATGGCCCAGTCCCTTTCAATTAAGATTTCATCAGTAATTTTGCTGGTACGAGCACAATCTTGGTTGGCTGATCTCAGAAGGTGCCAATGCCATTCTTCAACTGCTTTTCTGCCCTAAAAAAGTAAATTTTTACTTTAATGATGATGTAGAATAAATAAGTTATGCAATATTTCTTATGGATTTATTAACTCAGAATATGTAGATTTTGTTGGTATACTAATGAAGAAATTTTTAAAAGACCTCCTATAGATGCTTCCTGTTGGTCATGTTGATTGTCTGTTCATTTAGCAAAGGGAATTCAGAAGAGACGATTTATTTTCAATTTTCAGTTATTCAGAACCAAAAATCACCCATGGCAGCCATGTTTATTGACGTATCTGGATGAAATTTGAAATTTTATGAATGCTTCCTACCAAGTTTGGTTGCATTTTGCAAAGTGGTTTCAGTGGAGAAAATTAAATATAAAAGTTAAAGAACGCAAAGTGATGACAAAAACTCACATGGCTTTTGGGCAGGTGAGCTCACAAAATGTCTGTCAACCAAATATCATCAACATTAAACTTGCAATGCAAAGTTTAGTATCTTAACAAACATTTCAAGGTACATAGATGAACTGACAGATGAACAAATCAAATAAAAATAAGAAACTAACACTGTATATATATACTAACTCTGTTGATAAAGTGATAACTGAGGTGCTTTGCAAACGCAGCATGATACGATTCCAACATGTTGACAACACAAAACAAAAAACTTAAAAAAATTGTACCCTTGAAATCAGAATTTTTGGGCTCTTTGGCCCATTTGATCTCTAAGACCATAACAGACAGATTTAATCTGCTGCTGACACTTCTAAAAGCTCTCAGTGAGAGGAATCAAATGAAAAAATCCCATCAAAATAAGATGAAAAATACAAATTCTATGTAACCTTGAATATAGAATTTTAGCCCCTTTGGCCCCTTTTATCTTGAAAACTGTTAGAGATAAAAACAAATCTGTTGGTATACTAATGAAAGCTCTTACTGAGAGGAATCCAATAAAAAAATCCCCATCTTAAGCAGATGAATAATAAAAATTCTATGTACCAAAAAAATATAGCATTTTGTTTGCCGTTTGGCCCCTATCATTGATGTCCAAAACCATTATGACAGATTTCATATATCCTATACCACTTTCAATACAATTCTACATAGTTTGATACCTACTCATACTAGAGTAAAAAGTAGGCATTTGACCTTGAATGTACAAAGGTAAACCCTTGTCCCTAACACACTATATCTGGACATGGTGTTAGACTACAGGTCACATGACTAGTTGTGAACATTAATCCTCTGAAAGTTTCCAGTTGGTGTTTACATCTCACCTTTTTATGTATTGCTTATCTGTAATAAAATCTTATGTGCATTTAGTCTAAACATCTGCGGATGATCAGCTGATACATCAACAGATACATAAATATTAAAAATTTCAACATTCAACATTTTTAAATATGCTAAACTGCACTTTTTTGTAGTAATTTTACAGGATGTAAATTGATTTCTACTGTCTCAGATGACATATAATTTTTGATATTTCATTCTTTCCATGTCTTGCAAGCAACAGTTGGGACCTTATTTATGCAATGCATAACATAGTCAAATTAACCTTTATTGTTTTGGAAATTGACATAGGATGAGTGTTCACAACTAGTCATGTGACCTGCAGTCTTACAGCGTGACCTGGTTTATTGTATTAGGGACAATGAGTTCACCTTTGTACATTCAAGGTCAAATACCTACTTTTTACTCTAGTATGAGTAGTTATCAGACTAGGTAGAATTGTATTGAAAGTGCTATGGGATATATGGGATTTGCAATAAAACGGAAAAATACATTTAAAAAATGCTTTGGGAACTTTTATTCCATTTTTCAAAAGAAGTCCATTTAAAAAAAACCCAAAAATTTCAAAATTGGATTAACAACAAAAATTTCCAAAATTTAGGGCCTTATTTGCCCACTAATAACAGTAAAAAACATATGAAAGGGGTCAATTAACTGGTATTTTTGTAAGGAACACAATCAAAGAAACACCATCGAAACCGATGAAAACTGAATACAATAAAGTTTTGATAAAAAATTGATCCTAATGCCATTATGGTTAGGGTTATACCAACCTTTATTTAGTATCAAGGGTCAATGTTCTGAAATATCAAACTACTACATTCACTGAACAAAACTCATCATTTCGAAACCAAACTGTCTACAGACACCAATGCCGCCGACGACAACAAGGCCATATCATAATACGACCGCAAATTTTCTGGGGTCGTATAAACAGTTTATGGTATCAATTTGACATTTACCTGTGTGAGTTTGAACCATATTTCATCCTCTTGATCTTCTGATTCATAGTTGACTTTTTTTGCACTATTTTCTAGTCTTCCTAGCGTATCTTTCAAAGTAAAGCAATCTTCACAGGTTCTGTTATGCGAATGGTGACATTCAACTTTATAACTTTCTGTTTCTCCAGACAAAGCAAACTGGCAACAGTGATCTGCCACATCTGATTCTCTAGACACATGAAGCTGAAACAGAAAGTAAATTTTCTTAGATCATATGGTAAAATTTCATTTTCAAGAACAAGCTATGCTCTTCTTTCGGCATTATTAAGCTTTGTTTAAATTAACAAATCAGGTTTCACAATAAGTGAAAATTGTATATCGCAAACAATCAACTTGAGTCATTTAATTTCAAAATGTAATAATAAACAAGGCTTCACCGAATTTATTATTTTGAAATTAAATAATGAGAGTTGTGAAACCTGTTTCTCTTGTGATTAACTTTTTTCGGTATAGCCTAATTGTTGTCGGATAATACAAGCAGGGAAATATGTTGTGATTTGTTTATCTGTGACGTTAGCAATTACTATGCAGCCTATAATTGCTCACCTGGCATACCAGTGCCAACATAAAATTGACATTAAAACTATTTGTTTGAATTTGGTTCAAATAGAGAAAGCAGTTTTATATTTATTCATGAATTTCCCTAAGAATTCTATTTTTAAACTACTGTAATTTATCATAGTCAGCATATTCAGCAATCATTGTTTACAGTTAGAGTCAAAACAATTTTGAAAGCGCCCTTAAATGAAACTTTGGTTCCAATTGAGCGAGTAGTTCCGAAGAGAAGAAATTTTAATGAATTTTCCATAGGGTCTTTTGTTAAACTATGTTCAGCGGACACCGCCATCTTGGTTGGCAGCAAGTTCATAAAATAAAATTCTGAAAGACACTCACGTAATGACAATGCAATTAAAGTTTGGTTCCAATTGTTCAAGAAGTTCTAAACGAGAGGACATTTAAATGGATCTCCCATAGAATCCTATGTTTTTAACTCAGCTGTTCTTGCTTGTTATTTTTGTTACATCTGTAATGAGAAGATATACCTTGTAATTCAATTTAAGATACTGCTTGGCGGCTGTCAAACATTTTTGAATTTCATCATACCAATCTCTTCCCTTGTGTAATTTACCAATGGTGTTTGCAGCTGTTTTTCTTACTGTTGGTTCAATAGAATGCAAAATTCTCATGTAAGAACTTGTACTTGCAATCTTATCAAAATTGCTTTCTTCAGCATATTTTTATACTGTTCAACTACTCTGCTTCGAACGCTGTTCAAAATAATCTTTGGTGCATCAATCACTTCTCCTGAGGATAGTTTTAAACGGTTTTCCCTAAAAGGTATATCTGTCATTCCTTATGGACATAATATGAAATCTATAAAGTGAAAAATTTGTTGTTTTGAAAGCCCTTCTCGTATTTTGGCTATCTGTTCTACAGGCTGTCCTATTCTTCTAGACAAGGCATGCTTTTTTGCAGCTGTATATTTATATTTTGTCAATTCTGGAAGTTATTGCTGTAACTCTGCCAAAGAATATTCATTTGCAATGATAAAATCTGACGTTGTATCCCCCAACCTGTGACCTGCTGATAAGCTGAAGAAATTACTTCGAGTGTATTGGGGTCTGAATTGCGTTTTTCTAATAGTGACTGTGACGGCAAATTTTCCTGGCCAGGAGCTAACACTTTCAAGACTTCACTTAAAATTTGTTATGATTTTTTCATGTAGTCTGAAAATAAATAGGGTCAATCGGTCTCTCACCCTTTTTTTATTTTCAAAAAATGTTTTTTTGTTCAGTTGTAAGTCTTGAGTAAAATAGCTACAAAGAGAGAATCATAAGACATCCTTGTAATCAACCTCCTTTCTATTTTTCAACATGTAATCACCGATCATGTAAATTCCCTGATAAATTGAAACCGTCATTGTTGTTTACTGTATATAAACTGGAAACGGTGATGGAACAGGTGGGAAATTCCGGAATTTTAAAAATGTTTTAGAACTCGAGGCTCAGAGGACTGAGCCTGTATCGCTCACCTGGCACAACAATCATATTTATTTTCTGATGTTTGTTTTTTTTTAAAAAGAACCTAACATACATCAGAAACAAGAATTGCCAATGGCAACCATGTGTTTTGTCCATTTCGGATGAAATTTAGAATCTTTACATAATCTTCATGATAATCTTCATACATGCTTTCTGTTAAATATAAGTTTATTTGGCCAAGTGGTTTCAGAGAAAAGAACAACTCTTCTATATTAGACAATCAGAAACAAGCTAAATATGGCCTATGGGGGCTAAGTTTATTGACAGATTGTGAAAAAATGAGGAGATATTATAAAGGACCACTCAAAGTTGCTTTCTGTCAAATATCGGTTCATTTAGCCAAGTGGTTTCAGAGGAGAAGATTTATTTTCTACATCAGCCAATAAGAAACAAGATCTTCAATGGTGACCATGCTTTTTGATGCATCGGTACGAAATTTAAAAAAAAATTAAAATTCAGCTGGGTAGTTTCCAACGACTTTATACATATTCCCCATAGGGTCCAATGTTAAATTATGTTTGGCTATGGGGCCATCTTGTTTTTCGGATCTGAAAATCAGTTAACCTGACTTAGCAGTTTAAACTAGAAGAACTTTGTACGAATTCCCATAGGGTGCAATGTGACACTTAGCCCAGCTGTGGCGCTCATCTTGTTTTTTCTACCAGCAAAATAAAAACAAAAATCTTGTAAAGGTCCATCCAATAATCATTCATGCAAAAATAAGTTCAATTGGCTTAGCAGTTTCAACTAGAAGAACTTTGTACATTTTCCCGTAGCGTCCATTGTGAAACTAAGTCCAGCTGTTGCTGCCATCTTGTTTTTCAGATCGGCAAAAAAAATCAAAGCTTTTGTAGAGGTCCATCCAATGATCCTCCATCCAAAAATTCAGTTCAATTGACTAAGTAGTTTCCGACGAGAAGAACTTAATACAAATTCTTTATAGGGTCCAATGTTAAAATATGTTTAGCTGTGGCAGCCATCTTGTTTTTCCGATCAGCAAAAAAAAACCATTACCTTTGTAGAGGTCCATGCAAAAAATCAATTCAATTAACTTAGTAGTTTTCGACAAGAAGAACTTTATTCAAATTCCCAATAGGGTCCAATCTTAAACTATGTTTAGCTGTTGGGGCCATCTTGTTTTTCCGATCCGCAAAAAACATAACTTTTGTAGAGGTCCATCTGATGATCATTCATGCAAAAAATTCAGTTCAACTGGCCTAGTAGTTTCTGACAAAAAGAGCTTTAGATATTAAGACAGTCATATTGCTTTATCTGCCTTTGGCAGCCATGTTGAATTTCCGATCGGCAAGAAAAACTTAAGTTTTATAGAAGTTCATTCAATTAACAATCCTGCCAAGTTTCGTAACATTTGGCCTTGTGCTTTCAGAAGAGAAGATGAAAATGTAAAATGTGCCTTATAGGCAAGGTGAGCTAAAAATTGAGGTTAAATATATTTTTTTACAATTATTTTATATTTTTTGGACTGTAAAATTTTGTGGTCATATAATTTTACGATGCTGTCGTCATCGGCGACTGTGGACATGTTTGTTTCGCCATGATAACTTTTGTTCCAATAAATTTATTCACTTAAAACTTGGTAAAATCACAGATCAAATGATTTTCTTTTTCTCATTTCACTTCAGATTTATATGTTACCACAAAATTAGGTATAAGTCTTTTGATATGTAATATGAATTCTGTACAAACAAATAAACTATAGAAAATGTTTGTGCAGGCATGTGCAAGTCAAATACCCAGTGGCCTGGTTATGTCAACAAACATGCTAACAGCCAATTAAAATCTGACATTTTTATTAAGATGGATATAAGATGATATGTTTTTATATTACCCAACTTACATAAAAACTTGAAACTGTCCCTTGTGAATCTAGTGCATCATCTGCAACTTCTGTGGTCATAGTGGCAGCTGTCACTTTAATACTACAAGATATCTGTAAAAAATGGACATTCATAAAAAAATTAAAATATCCTAGTTATGGCCACAACTTTATATTAACATGTAACACCATTACAATAACCCTTTTGCCTGTTTTGCTTATGTTCTATTTTAGTTACAATGGCCATGCTGGTTTTTTGGCAGCATCAAAAGATATAATTTTGAAATTAGACACTCTTATGATCACTGTGACCGAGTTTGGTTCCAGTTGGCTCAGTGGTTTCAGAGAAGATTTTTAAGGTTTACAGACAACAGTGTGATGACAAAAGCTCTTGCTAATCCTTTGGTCACTTGAGTTAGCCAGAGGCTCACATGGAGGCTGTAAATCTCTCACCAGGCATATCATCGCCAAGACAGTGTTGACATTAAAACTATTTTTTTAACTGTTTTAAATGGGTTAGTAACTAGTCAATCAATTAAAAAAAAGTTAGTTTTTAATGTATTCATTCAAAGTTTTTGTGTCTGTGCTTTTGTTTTACTCAAATTGTTATGGAGCTTTAAGACAGTAGTTGTTCACTTCAGATTCAAAATTGGATTAATTCCTTTTTCAGAATTGAAATAAATGATAACCATCAAATACTTTATTGTCATTTTAACATGGGCTTTCATTGCTTTTGGCATATTTCATCCCTCATTCGAATTTGAGATAAAATATTTGCACACACAACTTATGCCCATGTTAAAATGACATTAAATTATGGTGGCCACGTTTTCATCATATTCAACCAAAGTAATGAAAACTTTTACAAATGATTTATTTAACCATGTTCTTCTATCCCTAGATTCAAAGATATTCCATCTTTTCTTAGTGTCAATAGAAGAATTAAAATGATGAATAGCAGCTAGAATAAATTCTATACCAAGTCATGAGTGTTGTGGATTGCACTGTCGTTGTCTTCATCCAATCTTTTAGCACATATCTGGTCTTCTTTCTAGAAAATAAAAGTTAATTGGACATAAAAATTCTACTTTGAAATAAAGTTTGTTAGTATTTTATTGTTCTTTATCTGTAGAAATAATGCTCTCCTTATTCTAACTTGAGTATTTTATTACCAATCCTGATTTTGCTTTGACTCAGTGCATGTTGTCTGAATAAGACAAACTAAAATATTCATCTGGTTGCCAAAGTTTCATCAAAATTGGGTAAGCATTTAAGAGGAGAAGATTTTTTTTGTAATTGTTGACGGACGACGGACAAAAAGTGATGAGAAAAGCTCACATGGCCTTTTAGGCAAGATGAGCTAAAAATTAAAATAAAAATCATACTTAAAGTACAGTTATCTGTCGACATAATTTGAATAAGGATGAAATATATCTGAGAATAATAAAGAAGCTGCTGAGCAAGCTTTGCCAATATCCATACAGATTTTTCAAATCTATGCCAGTCGGAATGTGTGGATGCCACCGATGCCGTCAGAATCTAACCTTCACAGTCGCAGTCAAGACAAAAAATTGAAATAACTATCTTTATCTGCTGTCAATTAAATACTTTGGTAACCTTATCTTTAAAAACACATAAGTGACATAACAATTGGCTTGTATTTTTCAAATTCCTAAGATCATAGATGATTTTTATATTTGTTTTGTTATTTAACTACAAATTCACATGGAACTATAATGCAATATATATTAACTTGACGGAAATAAACTATAAGTTCATAAAAAATATTTATCCTTCCATTGCCCCAATTAGTATACAAATATAGGGTGTCGAACAACATTTTTCGATAGGATATTATCTCCTGGTACCCTAGCCTTTACTTCAGATGTTGTTTTGTATTGAGTTTTGGTTTACAAGGTGATATTTGTTCATGACATCATATAGTGTTATTTGATTTCCTGCCAAAAATTATCTCAACAAATTCCAGCTAAAATACTGCCTTTCAATGCTTTTTATTGATTAAATAAAGCATGTATTTTTGATGTAGGATAAAACCAACATATGTGTATTGTAAGAAAATATAAAGATTATTTGTACTCGCCCCGAAACAGGTGAGAACTGCTCGGTGAACCTCACAGTTCTACATGTTTCTAATGCTCGTACAAATACATTTTATACATTTTCTGACAATATACATATATTGTTCATATATACATGACCAAAAGGAATCTGTACAGTACTGTTTGCTTGGTGTATCAAGTCATCAGGCAATTGGGTGTTATTGATTGCACTGTCATCATCCAATCTTTGACCTTCCTCCTAACATTTAAAAATATGAATGAAAATAACACCAGAAAAGTTAGCTATTCGAGATAAGTGTTCTTTTCTATGGGAATTTCTTTGAATAACTATTCGGTATATTTTGTCTTACCATTCTTTTCATTAATCCATAAGAATTGATATTACTGCAAATATTATGGTGCCAAAAACTTCTATAAATACAATGTATTGTCAACAGCCTAAATTACATGAATCTATCGTGTATGGTAAACAACCATTTATAAATTGATTTGTTTGAACTTAACTGAATTTAAGTGGCAAGGAAAGTGTTTACATGTTTATTAAAAATTTGTCAACTCAAGCAAATATTAATCTGTTCAGTTAAAATTTTGTTTAGAAAACAAACATTAAGCTGAATTTCTGATTTACAAATGTTCTTTGTACCTGGTAATCTGAACTGCTAACATTTTCTTCTTTCATTCTCTTAACCAGCTCTTTACGACAGAAAGAGCACACAGCTGAAATGAATTTTAATTTATTTTTAAAAATTTTTGATATTATTTCCGTCCTTTCACAAGACTATAGAACATTATAAATTTTTAAACAGTAAATTGTTGAAAAATTTATAAACATTTTTCCAGGTATGGATCCTGGCTTATTGTTGAAGGCAATATTGTGACCTGTAGAAGTTTAATTGTATGTTGTTCAGTGGAGGGTTGTCTCATGGACAATCATTCCACGTCTACTATTTACCAGTGTTATTATCAGAATTTTGGTTTTGTTGGATGATACAATTCACAGATTATTTGAAGGGTCATTTAAAGTTTACTATACTGTGATTCCTCCTACACAATTTAATTTTTGAAGACTCTAATACCCTAATAAAGACAATTTTATTCTTTTGAAATAATTTGCGTAGTATAACTGTCACGTAATTTTAAACATTTACATCTTTATCATTTTTATGGTGATGTGTTTAAAGTATTGTGTATAAATTAATCTATCAATCAATAATTTTAAAGTTTTCACTTTAACAATGTGAATATAGAAAATGTGTCAATGCAATATGGATGCCCTTCACAACGGACCTGAAAAGGGAAGAACAGTACAACTCCCTGTGACAATGCTTCCTACCAAATATCAAATTAATCCAACATATACAAGCCAAGATATCTTTTGTACAAAAATTCTGGGTTGTAAGGATGTACATTTTGTAAGGACAAACATACATGTGTACTTACGGGCAGGGGTAAAACTAAATAACACCGGCTTGATAAATTGTCGGTTTATGATTTGCTGTTGTCACATTGGCCCCTAGGTGTGGGACCTGCACTACGGCATAAACATTTTCTTGAGTTTATTTTTGTAAAGAATTCATGTTGAATATAAAAGACTTAGACCTGTTAACTATGTGGAAACATACAAATCTGAAATGAAATGACAAAAAAGAAAGGATTTGATATGTGTTTTTACAGAATTTCGTCAGCTGGATGTTGTTGACATTGCTATGCTTTCCGCAGTGAATTTAAAATAATCAACATTACATGTATATACCTGCACCAACTGGTACCAAACGCTGTTCATTTCTAAAAAGGTAAAGGGATTGTGCCAGTGTAACTGTGCCTTTTGGAACGGGTAGCTTTTTCCTTTTAGGGTGGTCTTCTTTAATACAAAATTCCAGCATGCAACGTCTGGAGCTCTTCCATCCTAGTCCCAATTTGAATCTGTGGTTTGGACAAACAGTGCACTGATCTACTGTGAAATTAAAGAGTTCACCTCTAGCTTTTATCAGTTCATATTCATATGATATGTTTTTTCTGTGTATATGTTTCACCGAGTAGTGACTAGATATAGCTTTGGTACAGGACTTTAATGGAACAATAAAATTTACGTCTGCCTTTACATTTGACCCACAACTACCATCGAGTTCGTGAAGCCCAAAGGTGCAACAGCAGGGATTTGGTTCTATAAAAAAAGTTACTTGTACATAATGTATGTCATTGTGCATATATATAGATGCAGGTGGGGCATTAAAATGTTGACCATACTTTACAACTACAACTGATATCAAACTACTAGTATACCGGTATATTTATAAGCACTCAGCTGAAATAATAATTTTTATGGGGTCGGTAAAACTGGGACCTTCAGGGTCGGAAAAAACAGTGGGCCCAACTATTTTAGGGTCGCATCTACTTGAAAATAATTATTTCATTCTGTAAATTTGATGTATTTGCAAAGAAAAAAATTATCTCAAGGACAGTACTTTACTTTCATGTATGGTGGAATTTATTAATGATCGGTGTTTTTTCGATCGATTGCCTAGGTACGCAGGCATAGGTGCTTGCAAAAAGTATTTTAGCAGATACCAAAAAATTTAAATGTATTTTTTTTAATTTAGGAGGCAGGTCAAAATTTTGACTATCTCTATAGTAATATTTTGAGAGTGTGGATAGTAGTTGGCATATCAGATTATTTTCTATTTTAAAGTCATGCATTTTAAACAGAAAATATGTGTTCATGATACTTTTTATCATGCTGCTAATATTCATGCAAAAGGCAACATCTTTCCCCAACCATAGTGCAAACTTTATTTTAAAGTACAGAAAACAGCCTGCAGATATTCAGTATTTTGAAGCCTATTATCTCATATCCAGGATTATAAATGGGCATGTTTTCTTTTGACAAAATTTAGTATTTAGTATGAAAGTTTGCGCCATGATAAAAAGTATCCTGGACATCAAATATTTTTATTTATCACTATGAATTTATACCAAAGTTTGAGTATGATACCCATTTATGGGGTAATACCCATAAATGAGCATCTTCCTCAACCTGTCCTAAACATACACGGCTACAGACTACAAGGTCAAGAAGGTCCATTTTCCATGTTTTTTTTTGTGTATTCGTGAATGTTTTTGGGGGTGAAATTCGTATTATTTGGTGTGACACAAATTGAAATTTTTGGTA
>JAULBM010334668.1:0-12858 GCA_032357055.1 Geukensia granosissima
AACAGGGAATTTACAAACCTAGAGGTCTCCATAAGGCCGTCGACTAGGCTAAAATACCATTCCTTGTGAAAAGCTCTTAATCGCCCCAAATCAAGATGTGTATGAATAATGAAAATAATATTGCTTATACCTGAATATTATAAAAAAAAATGTACATGTGACACACATGACATTTTGTTAGATTTCTTTGCCCGTGTATATCTGTAATTTGTTGACCTTACCCAGCATTTGTGTGGTTCAACACACAGATGTAGTGTCGTCGACATCTAGCAAAACATTCCACTGAAACCAGTGCTAGGAACCGTCTTGAACTTACTGTGAGGTGCGAGTTTTGAAGGCCTAAATGTGACTTTGAGATGAAGAACAGCAATCACAGCGCTGTTCCTTTTCTTTAAATTTACTTGTTTATATGAGATTTTGTGTCATGAATATTTACACCATATCCCCCTTTTCTATTACAAACCATTGAAGACAAACCTATAATTCCTGACTTCAGACAGCCAGATGAGACATGTGGAGTTAAACTAGTTTAATGGAATGCCAGTCTTCCCCAAACAAGTGGTCAAAAGAAAAATCAAAGAAAAAATGCAGTAACAGACGAACCACAGAAAGGATGTAAAGGAGTCAGCTGAATTAGAACACGCTCATTTTAATGATATATTATTATGTTTTTCTATCTTTATTCTATTTGGCAGGAACAATGTTTGGTAACGTAGCGACATTTGCAGCATCAGGATATCTCTGTGAATATGGATTCGACAATGGATGGGGTTCTATATTCTATATAACTGGTATTTTTATTTTATGTCATTGAGAAACAGAAACTTAATTAACATCCTAAAGATCATTAATAAAATAACGTTCTGTGTTGACAAGGAATTTAAAATACCTTTTCTTTGATATTAAATAAGGAGTTGAACTACAGTGAAAATGCTTAGATGTACCCTCAAAAATTTCGTTGAGGGGAAGCCAATGGTATAGCATACACGGGGGAATGAGGTTAACATGAGAAGGTCACAACAAAACAAAAGATGATATTTGGTCAATATCACTGCCAAACGATCAATAAATATGAGAACACCTAAATTGATTTGCTAGATACATGCCATTGGATTTTCGAAATTCCAGTTAAGTCATTTTCATAAAAATAGAGATAATATTTGAGTTTGTATTTTTTGTTTTATATTTGGTGCCTAGAAGTTAAGCTTAATTATATTTTATTTGGTTTTTTGGCCACGTGTTTACCAGAGAAAAACGCTTCCTACGTCATTCCCAATTTACTTTTTAACATATAACATTTAACTTTAACATTATAAATTTACAAAAGTTGCCGTGTACATGTGGGCTTCCGAAAAACCGTAGAAATATATTGATTTATTGATTAATTTACTGGGGTTTGACGCCACTTTCAACAATATTTAAGTCATATCGCGGTGGTCAGTTTTGCTGTTGGGGAAGCGTGTGTACCTGGAGACAACAACCGACCTTGGACAGGTAACTGAAAAAAAACTTATCACTAGCGAAGCAAGTTAAACTCGACCCGTTTTTGTATGGTACAAACTCAGGCGCAAGCTCAAACTGTATATGTGATAGGTTACAGTGATCTCTACAGGTTAGACTTGCCTCAAGTTCCTATGTAATTTTTAATCTTTATATTCTCAACAATCAGTGAAATGCAGCATTTTTCTATCCATACTTGTTTACTATCATACAGCGTAATTACCTAGACCAGTCGGCCACCAAGGCCCCTCTCAAATACATGTTTACTAAAGCTGAATAAATATTGTGAATTTTGTAATGCTATATGAAAATTTCAAGGAATAACCATCAGCAGCATTTAAACTAAACATAAGAAGTCCGAGCTCCAGACGAACATAATAAAAGAAGTTCTTGAATCCAAAAAGATTGACAAAGGAATCCAAATCCGACGGTACGGTCAACTACTAAGTGCAATACTTTTCAAAGAAATTCTTTATTTTCAGTCTTTAGAATTCAAACTAATGCAGCAAAGAATAGGTACGTTAAGCCCCATATTTGGACCAAATAGATTTTTTGAGACAATAATTAAATGTTGTGAAATGCTGTTAAATAATTATCTTTTAATAATTCACTACATTTCCTTGTATACTTTTCGTCATTTCGACAAAATGAAAGGGTATATTTGACTATTTTGACAAGAATTTAACATTTTTAACATACTTAATTTTTGTGGGTGTTTTGTTCAAAATAGATATGGCATCACGAAGATATTTAAACCAAACATTTGTAATTGATAAATCTTTAATTATGAAAAGTTTGGTTGTGATGTTTTGTGCGATCTATATTAAAATTGACAAAATTGTATCAAATATTGCATCAAATAAATTAATTTCTTATTTTTCTCACATTTAGTGCATTTTCCATGTATCATGTGACATTATTAAGTACAAAATTATATAAAATAATAGATATTGGCCAATTTTCCTTTTTTAGCCAAATTCTTGGGCCAAAAATGGGCCTTTACGAACCTTGTCCTTTGAAAGTCATTAAGAAAAGTGTAAATTATCTTACAATGGAGATTATCTAAAACATTAGTACTGATGTATTTTATAACAATTGAAGCGAAATAAAACCAAAATGGAACGACAAAACGGACAAGTCGGCAGGCACGAACGACAAAACGGACAAGTCGGCAGACACGGAAATCACGAGAACATGAACTTTAAGACGGAACATGAGAGACACTAAAGATACAACTATGAACAATGCTGACCCCACCTACGCAGCTCTTTAAAGACACCTGCCGCATTGTCCATTTTCCGATATTACAACAACTATCAGTTTTCCTTAAAATAAAATTAAAATATATGATAAAATTGGTTCTAAAAAATCATCTACAGGAGAGAGTGCGAAACAAGCAACTTTATAAATTTTCCTTAAACGAAAATAAAAAATATTTGACCCAGCTGGTTTCATGGACAAAATACAAAACAATTACGACAGAAGCGTTACACAAGCAACGTTTGTAAACAATAACTATCTATTACATGTAAATATATATCACACTTTGTTTCTTTAATACAATACAATCCGTTTTCTTCAGAGGAAAATTAAAATATAAAACAAAATTTTTTTCTTTAAGTATATAACATTTTAAAAAGAAAGCGCGGCACAATCAACTTTTACAAGCAATATGAACTATCACTTTTCCTTAATAGAAAATTAAATCAAAGTACCGAAGTACTGTCTACTCGAGGGACCCACTATTTAAAACTAGGATAATTCGCCAATCAATGGAAGGCCCTCGTATAAAATACAACAATGAATATTCATGACTGCCTGAAGATTAATCCGCATCAGAAAATAACCTTTTCGACTATGCTGTTTTTGCTGCAACTAACAGCTATGTAAAACGCCATCTACCATAAAGAGACGGCAAAACGTTATTTAAATACTATTTTCCTTATTTCTGGTAAATGATGGACGTTAATTTTGTTCTCAAACGATCTAAATCGCAATGCAGAGGACCACAAATAAGACAGTTAAACGGCAAAAATCCGTTTGCAGGTTCCGGTTTCTCCTATGATCGCTATACTTCGTGGGGCTCCCCAAAGGGGCCCCTCTTGAAAAAAGATAATAAAGTATTTGCCAAAAACATACAACTACATAGTTAAACAACCTACCACACTCTGGGCTCTCAAGAGACTGAAACAATGAGAATAAGCCAAACAAACAATGGGCATCTAACAACTAACACAAGTTTTGGAGAAGCAGTTGAAATCAGCTGAATAAGGTGACTTTAAAAAACTAATCAACAAAAATTTTGGTAGAATATACTTTTTAAAGCTCTAACTAAAGGAAATAGGATGTTTAATGAACAATGTATTGCTAGGTTCAGACACACAAGGAAAAAAAACATAAAAATTGTTCTATTACAATTTAGACAAATGCAGCTTAAGAAAAGTGCTATACCTACAATGATAGTAAATAAAACATTTAAAAGAAAGAATATGGAATGCCAGAAAGACATGATCCACTTCTAACATACTCAAAAGCCAAATTTCACTATGTATGAAGCACTTTTCTGGATTAACCTTCATCAGACACATAAGGGGATTAGTAAAACTTTAGAATGAATTTATAGTTGTATTTGATATGCATAAAACTTATGTCTTCAAGATACAGTTTATGTGTGAATGGAGTCTATTAAGATTGAATTTTTTTTGCAGAGCTATGTTCACAGATGGATTGAAGGAAACCAATCAAGATGTTATCAGTATGAATGGTGTGACTGCCAATGGAATCAAAAGTATAATAGAATTTGCTTACACTTCTTCCATGGAGCTAGATTTAGGTAAACATTTGACCTTTAAATTCCTGATATTTCAGTTGCTGGCTGAAAAATCCAATTAAAATATCAGGCCAGCAATAAACTTTTAGTTTGATGAGCCAATACAACTAGTGTAAACACAATTGTACAGTGTTCCAGCTAGAATTGAAGGGCAGAGGGGTGAAACAGAATAAAAAGGGCACTTTATAACGATTTCAATACTGAAAAACACACAATGCAGTTCAATTAGACATTGAATAAAAGCTAAACACACAAACTTACAAATACTTAGAAATACAAAAGTTAAAAGGGGGTACTAAAAGCAAAGAAGGGCTGAGAGGTGTTGCACCCCTCTATTTTGAGCTAGCTAGAACACTGATTGTATCATACATAATATCTCTATTGTAAGTCAAACAGAGGTTTAAAACTAGGACTAAACATGTATAATGGTACACACTTATCTGAAGACGTCTTATCCTAATCAGAAGGTGTTGGGCAGGAGCTTTCAGTAGCATAGCAATGGATTTTTTCAATCTCTTATCATGGTCAAGGTGGGCAAATAATTCATTTTGCATGATACAGAAAAAAGTTTTCATCCAATATTAATGGGGTTTCCAAAACATCCGAATGAACAAAGAAAAAAGTTTTCATCCAATATTAAAGGGGTTTCCAAAACATCCTAATGAACAAAGAAACAAAAGTTATGCCAATTTTGGGATAGTGGGAGTCAAAATAATCATTGATGCAGTTATATTACTGTGACCCAGATCATTTTCTTTGGCCAGAAAAATGCCGTGTCCAGTCTTATCAAAATGTTCATTTGATCATCTTTCACATGGCAGTATACTGTGATCATATCATGCTACTCCTGTGAAGCACCTCAGTTTTTATATGTCTTTATTTTGTATAATAATAGAACTGAACACTTTTTTGTTTTGTAGATTTTTATACACAGTTTCCTTAACCAGTATTTTTATGTTTCAGATAATGTAGAAGACATCCTTTTAGCAGCCAATCATATACAGCTGTCACCTGTTATTACAGCATGTACTCAGTTTTTAGAATCTCATCTGTCATTTGATAACTGTTTTGAAATGTTCAATCTTGCTGAACTTTTGTCATTGAAGGAGTTGAAGAACATTGTTGCCAAGTTTATGTGTTCACACCTCGATCACTTCTTGCTTGATCGGATGCCCAAACTGACTTATCAGACATTGTGCCTTATATTGGATAGTGATTTTCCTGTCAATTGTTCAGAACTCGACATTTTTTCAGCCATTTTGGACTGGATATTTTACAATTATGATGAGAGAGCCATACTTGCCAGTCATCTCTTGTCACGATTAAGATTCAATGAACTTTCTTGGTTGGAAATCGATGAAATTCATAACAAAGATCTATTGCATCAGCTTACAGAGAAAGAGCCGAAAGTAGGGAAATGGTTTAGAAGCACAGTGATCAATACAGTCTGCAAATACTCAGGTTTATTGAATAATCGGGGATTTAAAGAGGTCATGGTATGTGTTGGAGGTTTTAGCCATGATAGAGGTATGACTAATGACTTAAGGTATTACAGATCAGAATCAAACTCTTGGGAAGTTCTGACAAAAATTCCTCATGTAGAGCAATGCGACTTTGGACTGACTGTGTTAAATAATGACCTTTACTTAGTCGGGGGATGCTACAATGATCTCATGCAAGAAATCATCCATCAGTATTGCTTTAAATATAGCCCTCATCAAAACAAATGGAAGAGTATAGCTCCGTTGCCAAGTGAGAGATGTCGTCTATTTGTTGGTGCTGTGGAAGGCAAGTTGTATGCAGTAGGAGGAAGATTTGGGCCAGATGATTTTCCACAGGACGCAGAGACAGAATGTGAATGCTATGACCCAGAGGAGGATAGATGGGACCCAGTTGCTCCTATACCAGACAATCGATCCCAGCATGCTGGTGTGTCCTATGGTGGACATCTTTATATATCTGGTGGTATCCATGATGACCGTGCAATTTCTGATTTTTTTATTTATTACCCTGAATTTGATTATTGGTCAGATTTGACCCCATTGCTGACAAGACGTGCAGATCATACAATGTTTGTTTACAGTGACCAGATTCATGTTATTGGAGGATGGCATGAAACCGAGGCTGATGACCGTGTTTTGGTTCAGAATATTGATCGCTACAACAGCGAAACCAATCAATGGGAGACAATTGGGACTGTTCCTAACCCACGACTGTATGCATCTTACACATGTTTTGACAAGAAAATCTACATGATTGGTGGATGGATTGATGGAGACTATCAACAGAAAGCAAATACAGTATGGGTGCTTGATTTGAAAACCATGGTCTGGTCAGAAAATAATGTGCCTAAAATTGAAGCCTGGGAGCATAGTAGCTGTACTGTGTACATTCCCAAATAGTTGTTTAAGTATTTTGTTTAATGATCTGTTGTTTTATGTATCATTACCAGTTATTTGTTCTTTTTTAACATTTTGACAAGAAAGAAATTAAGTAAGTTCAGGCTACAGAAGTTATGAGTTTTAAAATTCCTACTTACAGAGGTAATTTTACATAATTTACAGGAGTTTTTAGTTATCAATGTTGCTAATATCTTGCCTGGATTTTTATTACCTGTCTGTTGCATGATAAGAACTGCATTAATCTGGTTCTTAATTTTGATTCAAAATATTTGAAGAAACATGTTTTTTGTTCATTTTAAATGATTTCTTACAGATGTGAAGAAACAATGAAGAATTATCACTTAAAAATTGAAGCTATAAAAATTGTAAAAATCATCCATGGTAAACCAATGTTCAAAATTCTTTTTTTTTTTTGTTTTGGAAAAATCAAATACAGATACAGTCAATAATTAAAAAGGTCAAATTTATTATTTTTATACTTGTATGGCTGACATTGATTTTTTGATCACTTTTGATCACATTGATCACTTTTTACCTCATCTGATTTATTAAAAGAGTGGCATTTATAATTTTTAGTCAAATTTCTTTTAAATGATACTGAAATAAGTCATTTAGAATATTGTTATTATTTCATTTTATGTGTTCACTTTTAAGTATACATTGTATTTTAGTCGGTTATATTTTAAAGGGTTTGTTGGTAGTATTTTTATATTTGAAATGAGAATAATAAAATATCAGATGAATGGTTATGATGAAGAAAAATTGTTATTGGAAATAGAAAAAGTCCTTGCCGATTTAAACAGGATTCCTGAATTTGACTCTAGTTTTAACACGCTTATATCAAGAGAAGCAACTCTGGATTGGACAAAGGCAGCGTTTTCAATGAAAACAAACATAATACAAAAATTATTTTCTCTTGATCTTTATGGTTTTTAGCCTTCATTTTTGGTGAAACAGGTCAAAATAGTATGGACTTTTTTGTGTCCATTTGTTTTGTTAACACTTTTATAGATTTCAAATGCCAGTATGCTGATAATAAGGGGCTTGGTTACCAAATCTTGACAACTTGTCCAGTGTCACATGATCACATTTTCTATTGAATCATTTCCCTTGGGAAGAAATTTTTAAAGAACGAAACAAAGTGGGTTATTGGCAAATCAAATATTCTGAAGTACCTGTTGATATTAAGATTATACAAGACAAGTAATAAGTGTTCAAAACTTGCAATATACAGGTATATAATTTTTGTAATCATCTACATTGTAATGTCATGTTCTATTTTCAGCCATGTATTGAATAAAATGGATAAAAACATGACAAAAATTACACTGAAACCAATTATAATTTTAGTCCCATTAAAGCATACCTAACTGTCTCCACACTGCAATTTTTTTTTACATACGAATTTTAAACAATGTTAGTTAATGTATTTCATTGTTATTTGGGGGCCTGGGTGGCCAAGTGGTCTAGGTAGTTGATATGAACTTACCTGCATAGATCACTGTAGCCTATCACCTTAATGGTATGAGGTCTCACCTGACTATATACAATATAAAAACAGTTGAGTTAAACTCGCATCACATGTGATAAGGTATGTCAGTTTTCTGCCCAAGGTTGGTGGTTCTCTCCGGTTACTCCGGCTTCCTCCACCAGTAAAACTGAAAGCCACGATTTGACTGAAATATTGTTGAAAGTGGCAATAAACCTCAAGTAAACAGAGAACCATGCATTGTGATTTGACATCATATATACAATCATCTTGATATTGCACTTTTGTTTCCAGGCTTTTCTTTTAATTTTTATACAATCAAATGTTGTCTTTTTGGAAATATTTATGTACTGGGTACATGTGTCATTATTTAATTGATATTATTAGTGCTGTTTTGTAATTTTGTTTCACTCATGTCACTTATAATTTTATAAGAAATTTACATGTAACATGCAGTGCTGTCATTTTAATGCTCTGTTTTAAGAGTTACAAAAACTGCATTTTGTTTTAGGATCATTGTAAATTTATGTGCAATACTTTACCTTAAACTTGTCAGTGCAGACATTTTAACACTTGTTTAAGCATTTAAAAATAACTTTATTCCAGTTTTCTTTAAGTTTTTTGTGAGCAAAGAAGTCGATAGGGTTTTATTAAAACTTGTTTTTGTTTATTAGACAATTTGCTGTTTAAAGGACAAGGGTCATTAAGGCCATTTTTTGAACGCACAAAAACATCAGAACCAAAATTTGCACTATTAAAGATCTATCAAGTACAAATGTTTGGTTAAAATATTTTTGTGATGTTTTTGTCTGATCATATATATTTTGAACAAAACACCTCGAAGAATTGAGTATTCTTCCCGAAAATGTTAAATTCTTGTCAAATTAGTCAAATATACCCTTTTATTTTGTCGGAATGACAAAAAGTATACAAGAAAAAGTAATGAATTATTAAAAGACGATTATTAAACAGCATTTTTACAACAACTTATATTGTGTCACAAAATCGAAAATTTCGGCAAAATATGGGGCTTAACGTACTTACACCTTTGGTAACCTGAATACACAATGAACAAATAAATGCCAGTTTTAAGGCTGTTGGTGTTGTTAAGGTTTGAAACCATTCAAAGAATGCTGACTGAACTGAAAAAGACATGGAACCCATGTACTTCCTTTGTCATTGATTGCCTGAATTCCGACATCAAGTAATTATTGCGTCACCATCAGGTATCCATGGTATTGGCCACCATGAGAGAAGCTCACAAAATAGTGTAACCACCAATGGCAGAGTGTGACTGAAAGCTAGGAGTCTCTGCATTTGGAGATTGCCATAGTGTAAGAACCATTTGTCCTCAGATAATCAAAGCTCAATTGTAAATTTGACGAATAAATAATATTTAGATATAAATATAAATTTTCACCAGTCATGGAATATTATTCAACAAATTTAAATTTAATTTTGTAGTCAATTTAAACATAGAAATATGGTTGGGGTTTATGATGATGTAATTATGTATACTTCTAAAGGAACCATCATTCAATTTACAGTTTGGATTGTTTTATATATTATTTTTTAAATATTTAAGAAGATATTTTGTTGTGTTCTTAAAGTGCAATCTATTTCAATCAAAATAAATGACTTAAAATGCCTGCATGAATTTTATTTCCTTCTATTTATGCAAACGAAGAAAATTAGTTTTTTCTTTTTACTTTGTTTTGAACTTTTGGCTAGTTCTGTCTTTTTATAAAATTTGGGAGATCTTTCACAACTATAAATGTTACATGTATATAGTTTTGATGTCTTACCTGTGATGAAAAGTTTTTGGAAGGCTACATTAAGGTGTACCTCATCCTTATTACATTTGTGAGATTTGGTCTTTTGAGAGGTCCAAAGTACTTGGTATTTTGGAATGCAGCTGCACCCAATCCCACTCTCAATTTCAGCCTTATTTCCCAGTCTTGCATGTGTGATCTTGTTGAATAGAAAAAGGTGGTATATGGTGTAAATATTCATGACACAAAAATCTCATATGTACAAGTAAATTCCAAGCATAGGAACAGCCCTTTGATTGCTGTTCTTCATCTCAAAGTCACAGTGAGGCCTTCAACACCGAGTAAAAACTCGCACCTCACTGCAAGTTCAAGACGGCCCCTAGCACCAGTTTGAGCGGAATTCTTTGCTAGATATCGACAACACTACATCTGTGCATTGAAGAACACACATGCGGGGTAAGGTCATCAAATTACAGATAACCACGGGCAAAGAAATCTAACAAAATCTGTCATAAGTTGCCCAACAGTAATACATACAAAATCAAATACAATGTTTAAATAAACACAGGGCACATCAAGACTTTGTTAAATTACTTGGCGGTTTTAAATAGACTTTCGATTGTAATTTTTTGAAGACCACAATATAGGTTATCTTTTGACAAAATATTTAAAAAATCTATCGATTTTTATTTAGACACCCGAACCTCCTGAAGGAGATTTGCACTTGAACACAATATTTTAGGTGTATTTATTTCCGATTTCTCACGTTCCATATATTTTGTACACCATAATTTGCCTTAACATGAACAAAATCAAATGAACCATGAACTTAAAAGCAAATATGTATTACACGTGGAAAAAGCCTTTTCTTGAGTTCATGAATGAGAGATGTATACTCTATAATATCTAAACATAAAATAAACGGAACAAACAGGAAGTGATTAAAAGTGTTAATTCACCCTTGCCATACCAAGACTGCAAATCGCCCTACCCTTATAATTTTATTTCACACCCTACTTTTTCTTAACGAAAGATAAAAAACAGAATTCCAATGTTTTGCCTTAAAACTCGTTCCAAGTAGTTGTTTCTTTCAAAGACTTTTTTGTTTCAGTTTGATTTTTTTTACATGAACTGCTTTATGGTTTTATAAAATGTTTTTGTATTTTAGGTTGTCACAAAGCAAAGGAAAAGAAAAGTAGCAGACAACAGCTAGTTCTAAGTTTGAACTTCTCATCATTACATCTGCGTTCAGGAAAATCTGTGTTGAACAATCTGAAGGAAGCAGACATGTTAATATAAATTGACCTGTTTATCAGACTGTTATAGAAAATTTATACTAATGAAGACTAATTCAGTGATACAGAATGTCATCACATACTAACAAATTGTCTTAAAAGTTTGAAAATTTGAAGAAAATAAAGATGGAAAAGGATTTTTAATTATTGTATCCTTATAATATTTTTAACTAATGACATCAGTCAGACACATACTAATGTGCCTGTCCCAAGCCAGAGACATGTAGCCCAGTGGTTGTCGTTATTTTATTTGTCATTTATTGTTATATGTTCACCATTTTTGCTTTAGATTAGGTCGATTGTCGTGTTTTATGTATAGTTTCACAATTTTATTTCGGGCCCTTTTACAGCTTACAGTTATGATATGGACTCGGGATCATTGTTGAGGCCATAATGGGACCTGTAGAAGTTTAAATTTTATTGTCACTTGGTGGGTGGCTGTCTCAAGGACAATCATCCCACAGCTCCTATTTTTTATATTTTTGCTTAGATTTTATGACATTCCAAATAAGATTCACAAATATCACAATATTAAACAAAATTTTTCTTCGATGATTTTCATTGGCAAAAACAACACAGTGTTGATGAGCTTGAAACATAATTTCCATCTTAAATGACCTTTCTTTAAAGACATCAGCCGCATTGTTCATTTTTCGTTCTGATAATAGTCATTGCCATGTGTTTGGGAAAGCTGTTGTTTAATGATAAGGATTTAAACTCGCAGAAGGAGACGTCGGACAGCTAGATTTGTACACCGCCTCTTAACAGGAAATGACCCGCCTCTTTCTAGCACCGTTCGACTACTCAATGCGACTTCCCATCCTCATTTTCAGGGTCATATCCGCTCCGCTTTCAGACTCCTGCCCTCAGCCTTTTCACAATGACAAGAATCTAGTCATTATCAATGCGCACGCGGAAGAATATTTATAAAAATAAATTTTGATATATCTTCCTATTTTGATCGACAATTGTTGCTTTATGAAACATAATTTTCTTGAAGTTACAGTCGTTAATTTGCGTCATTTCGGGACCAAAATGCCACAATAGGACTCCGCAGTTAAGTAATGGCAAAGAAACATTGACAATCTTGCGAGTTTGTTTCCTTGTGTGGAGGTTGGCGACCTCCCACATCCTTGGCCCAGTCGTTATTCCGACACCTTTATTGAAACGTCATACATTAAAATTTCTTTTATATTCTCAATAAATGTCTTGCAATCTGAGCCTTGGCTGGATTCAATTTTGCTGTTAAAGTCTGGGCTATATCTAAAATTTGGACAAAAAATTTAAAGAACCGTATACAAAGTTGGAAACAATTGGTAAAAATGAAAGGGTATTAAGGACAATGTTAAATAATGAGTTGGTAATCTATACTGACCTAACTTTTGTATGAGCTAAATGATTGATTGATTGAATGGTGCTTAATGTCTAGTGGCAAATATTTCATGCATATTCAGGACGAGAGCATATTAATGATGCATTATGATGAATGAACACTGCTTTGTACTAGACCGACACGCTGAGCCGGATTTTTTAACGTGCTAGCTCACGAAAGCAACAGTCCGCAGGAAGA
>JAULBM010334679.1:0-12857 GCA_032357055.1 Geukensia granosissima
TCAGTCAAAACAATTTTGTGTTAAATTTGAAAGCATGATTTGGGCGAAACAGGTTTTTGAAACCTGATTTAAATGTTTAATGATTTATCGATTGACACCTTACCTGTATTTTTTCAAAAAGGTAATGATGGTCAATTTCATGTACATAAACTAAATGTTTATTAAATTGCCTTATTAGAAAAATATATTGGAAAATACTTCAGTGATGCTTAACTTTTGGCGGACTGTATAGATCAGTCTCGTGTCATGCATCCGATCATCATTTAACAGGCCTTAAATGGACCTTTTCTGGAGACAGTCGAACCTATATGTATGATGCTAAACTTCTTCTTGGTCATTCCAGAAGCCCCAAAATTTTCCAAAAATTAAGCGAGTCTGTCTGTAAAATTATGTTGTTTATTGTCAATTGTTTATAATATTACATGTATTGCATATTTAGATGATTACGTGTTTATTGCAGAATCTTATAATGAATGTGAAAGATGGTTATAATTGTTAATATAAACATTACGTAAGTTAGGCTTTAAATTTAGTTGGCCTAAGGTTGAGGGGCCACCACAACGTTTGATATTTTAGGTATAACTATAGACACACCGGAACTATCACTTACTATGCCTACTGAAAAATAATGTTTTATTATCATTTCAAAAGCGAAAACGCGCTAGTGTCAAACAAGTTCAGTCATAGTGTGGAAAATTAGACTGGTCTGGCCAGATGATAAAAGGTGGAAGAACTTTTTAAATGCATCTTATAGACACGATTTCAGGTATACAAAATCGTAAAGACAAAGTTTAACTGTCGCCTGAATTCCACGCCGACGTCGAATGATGGATAAATTTCATGAAAATTTTCAATGGTTCCGTGAAATATATGGATTTTTTGCTAACCGACGCACCAAGCACGGAGATGCTTGTTATTACCATGGAGATTTTTTTTACATAAATTGGGACATTGAGTTGCCCGTTTTCCGTAACGAACATATAAACATTAAGGAGACAGTGGCTGTTATTCTGTCAGTACTTCGATGGGGCCATATGTGGAAAAATAAAACTGTTTTAGTTTCACAGACAATATGACAGCGACGTGCGTTCTGAAAAAAGGTGTTTAATGAGTTTGTTAATAGACATGTTTTTTTTTGTATCAGCTATTTACAACTTTGAGATTAACGGTAAGGTTTTAAGTGGACGTTCTAACGTGATCGCTGGTGCAGCATCCAGATAACATGAAGGCTGACAATTGTCAAAACTTTATGATCTTCTTACGAGTTATAATCATATTCCGTTCATGGTCGAGGAATTATTGAGACATGTAACTTTTGCATTTTATTTTTCTGGATGGTACCGATCAGATAATGAATTTGGAGACGGCTACTGGACGTTTAAAAAGCAAGGGATGGGCTGGGTCTACCTCTGAAAACTACCGTACGCACATGAAAACGTACATTCAATTCTGTGATGCATACAAATTGAAACCAGTCCCTTGTGACAGAAAAACTGTTAAACTATATATTGCGTAGTTGGTTGATAAGAAACATTTTGCATTTAGCACGATAAGATCGTATATAAATATTATTTCTGTTTTGGATAAGTCTCATGATTTACCAGATCATATTAGTAATTGTTGGGACGTAAAATACCTGCTTAATGGTGTTAAACGAGAACTGGGTACTAGCCAAAAGTGGAAGGCACCTCTGACCACTGAACTATTGTTAACTCTTAAATCTTCGTCACATATGTCAAATCATAATAATGTTGTCTTTTGGGCAGCTTATTTGACAGGATTTTTTGGGTTTTTGCGACCAAATAATTTTTTAGTCAAAGGCATTTTTAACCCCGAGATAAATCTGCGAAGGAATGGTATTATTCCTTGCAGCTGGGGAATGTTGTTGTCATTAAAAATCACAAAAACTTTGCAGTATCGGTCGAAACCAATTGAGGTGGTTTTACCTCTGCTTCATGATCACCCGTTATGCCCCGCTTCAGCCTTGGCAACTAGGTTAACATTACCAGGTAAACCCCTAGATCCGCTTTTTCGCCTTCCGGACAATTCCTGTTTGACATATACTGTGTTTTTGCATGCTTTTCGTTTAGCTTTGAGACCTATAGGTTTCGATCACTCTATTTATGGGGGGGCACTTCTTTCGCCGTGGTGCTGCCACTTGGGGGAGCAAAATAGGACTTTCTGATAGTGAAATTAAGTTGTTAGTTATTGGTCAGGTAATTGCTTCTCCCGTTATTTTGATTCAGACATGGATAAGCGACACAAAGCAATAAGTTTTTTTACTTCTCTAATCCCACGTTAACAATCACACACTTACATTTATAACTTGTGTTTGGGACTTTTTATATTTGTGATTTGTATGATGGGGACAGTTATTATGTTTATTAGGTGGGTTTCCGCTTGGGTTACCAAGCGTATAATAAATATTGCCAATGCTTTTTGTTTTTTTCATACCGAGCAAGGTAAAATTGAATTTATATGTAAATTGTTTTAGAGCGAAGGTTGAATACCCCGCCTCTGCAGCTGCGCACACATAATGCCCAGCCTCGTTTTTCAGCAACGGCATTTTTCAAGTTTACCACGCTGTTTTCTCTTTGCTTACAACCTCCCTCCCAGTAGTATTACTAAGGGAGTCGTGCAGCATCATCTGTTTGCTATTTCATTAATTTTTATGGATAACTTAACATGATACTTGTATTTGTGATTTGTATGATGGGACTTTTTAAGGTCTTTCCCGATTCTTCGGGAAGACCTTACTCTTTCTTCTGAATATTAGGTCTTTCCACCTTTCCGTGGAAAGACCTTTAGTTTTTGTTCTGTTTATTAGAGGTCTTTCCGCCACTTTTATTTTATGTGGGGCCTTTTTATGTCGCGACTTAACATTTTCATATTTTGTATACTATATCGGTTATATGTTAAGGGTTTCCAGTCGACACTTTTTGACCGAACACCTATTCTTTACGGAGTCTCCCCAACACGTAAAAACCTTGTTATCACTTCAACTCAAAAACCGTTAGAGATAGCTGATCAAGAGTAATGAAGAAAATGTTCAGAATCTTATGACATTTAGGTCGAATTGATACGATAAAGTTTTCTAAGAGTTGTTTCCACTTGAAAGCCGACATTTTCCGTTTACCGGATTTTCTTGGAAACCGTAAGTCCTAGAGACATGGGACCTTCACCAAACAACTTAGGACTACTATGGTACATTGAATTATGTCAAGGTCATTAGTCTACGGTCAAGGTCATACGGACCACATCTGCTTGTTATCGGACTATCTTGGAAAACGTAATAGTTGGCTGATAACATGTCATAGGAAAATGTGAGTCTAATAGAGATCTATATTTGGTATGTTCGGACCAAATTAATTGGACCAAGCATTATGGACCTAGAGTCCATTAACTACTTTTTCAGTCCAAAATAAAGGTTTTTTGACAATATCTCAGAAATAGAAGTAGATAGAAAGAAACTTTCAATTGCAAAAATGTTCAAATTAACTTTGCGAATAAAATGAGGTCAAGGTCACAGGCCATGGTCCTTAGCAACCACGAAAAAGTCCTTAGCAACCATATATTTTTGTACAGAAAAGGTTATGAGTAGCATAAGAATGTCATTTTTGGTGGTCTTCTTACTTTGTATGCTTGGCAACCAGCAAAATTCCTTAGCAACCACTTTTTCTCATTTATTTTGAGAATTACTCAAAACTAGTAACATATAAAAAGAAACTTTAAATTGCAAAAATTGGCAGCATGAGTCGTTGCATAAATTACGGTCAAGGTCAGATGTTATGGTCCTTAGCAACCATTAAAAAAGTCCTAAGCAACCATATGTTTTTGGAATAAGGAAGCTATGAGCAACATAGCAATGACATTAAAATTGTGTTTACCCAATGTTTTGCCTTAAGCAACCAGCTTTACTTCCTAGCAACTACCATTTGACACTGTTTTTTACATTTAATTGAAGCTATTGAGATAAAGAAAAATAGCTTTGATATTCAGCAGATAAAATTCTACAAGATAGGGTCAAGGTCAAAAGTCATACTCCTTAGCAACAACATTTAAGTGCTAAAAACCTTCAATTAACTTATTTTTAATCGTAAAATTATAAATATAAAGTGTGGAAAGACCTACTCAGAGAACCAAGAGATCTTTAATTATGATAGTTATTTTCATTAGGAAAGATAATTGTTGAATTAAAACAAAATGAAGGCATAAAAACATAACAATAATACTGAGCGTATTACGAATTTACGTAAGAGAATATATACCGTAATTTAAATTAAAAAAAAAAAAAAAAAAAAAAAAAAAAAAAAAAAAAAAAGTATATAAAAAATAAAATAAACCGCACACACAGACACTAGTTTGATAAATAATAGTATTATCTTATGTCATAGAGTCTGATAATATGAATAACGTTGGAATTAGGAAATAACGAACATAGGTCAAGAAACTTTTAAGGTACGTGAACATTAGTTTTCGTTAATAAGTAATTTAATGCTAAATAACGTGATTAGTACAATCTGGAGTGCTACATTGTTCACTTGACATTCAAGATGACTGCTTCGACCCAACATTATAAGCACTGGACCCTATGAAAATTCGACTTTAAGTCTTTTTGTCTGTATTTATTTAATTACTGATTACAACTAAACTTGCTATGTTGCCAACTCACATGCTTTCCGCGTGTACACACACTAACCTTTACAGTTGTTTTGCATATATATTTTGTAAACACTGCGGGTGCAAAAACAATTAAATTCTCATCCGTAATTACCTGAAATTTGTTACATATTTCTTACAAGTCCTAAAAATGCATGTTTACTTTAGGTGAAGCCATTGGTTTTTATAAAAGTAAGAAGTCAAATCGGCAACCACAAAAAATGTCAAATCGACAGGATCCACCTACGTACCATTCCGTCAAAGCAAGTAGTATTTTTCAGATTAGTAGATTTTTAGATAGCACTCCACGGTTTATATGTCAAACAATACAATGTTGGGTGTTCGTGATTCTTGCCTGAAAAGATTATTTTGGGCCCATTTAACAGCATTGTACCTATATATCAGGATGTCCGAGATGAGAATCGGTTTAAATTATTAGTTTATTTTTCTTAATTATGAAATATCAAAATTAAGATAAAGTTGCCGTGGAATCAATGACATTTAATACTGATTAAAACTAAAAATATATGATAATTTGTATACCACATTTCCTTGTTTCCAACATCATCCTGCCAAACCAGACTAGATATTGTGTGTTTGTCCAGAAATGAACATACATGAAATGTTATTATAAAAATCATAAACAGATATGGACATTGTCGTTTCATTTCCCACCATTGATGCATGTGTTTCCATATAAACTTCAAAAATTTTCCATTTTCGACCACAAGTGTCAATGTCAACATCAGGTCAATAATTTGGACCATGGTATCTACGTTGCTAAACTTAAAAGCATATATTAGATGTTTTTGTGTTATATAAAGCCTGCTCATTGTATTTTTATCGTTGCAAAGTTGCCGTGGCAACCGCGTCAGGTAATATAATGTTTGTTCCACCTAGCCACCTACATCACCAATGAACCATATCATTCCGCCAAATTTTGGCATGAAATGGCTTGACAGTTTAAGAGGAGAATACTTTTTTGTAGCAGCTATCATGTTGATTTACCGATCGCAACCCCGGATAGCTATCATGTTGATTGACCGGATAAAATTCTGAAATGGCACCATTCCAGCAAATTTTGGTTCAGACTGGCCATGTGGTGTCAGAGGAGAAGAATGAAAAATAAATTTTGGATGGGAAACGGACGCAAAGTTATAACAAAAGTTTACTTCACCAAGTGAGCTAAAAAGTAAAAGTACTTCCCCTTTTTTAAAAAAAAAATCACTTTCTTAGAATGATTCTTATTTCATTGTGATATATTTATTATCTCTACTGTTTTAATTTACAAAGCCAATTATAATTTGAGAAATAGTTTGCTGCATAAATATCATTATTCAACAACTTCACAGAGCAAAATAAAATTTTTAATGCATTCGTTTCAATCGTCACCAATGCAGGGCTAAATATTGATCACGCGAAAAATATGAATTTTTTATACAAAATATATTTGATAAATATCTATATTATATATATATATATATTGTTTGTTTGATTGGGGTTTAATGGCACGTTTAACAATATTTCAGTCATATCGCGGTGGCCAGTTTTACTGGTGGAGGAAGCCGGAGTAACCGGAGAAACCCACCGATCTTGGGCAGGTAACTGGCAAACCTTTTCACGTGCGATGCGGGTTAAACTCGTCCCGTTTATGTATTGTACAAAGTCAGGCGAGAACTTACGCCGTATCGGTGATAGGCTACAGTGCTCTGTACAAAATTGGAACACTCGGCCACCCAGGACCTAATTTATAATATCAATATAATAAAATATAAAACAAATTAAAAGGTATGTAATAGTAAAAAAAACAACGAAAAAATGAACGAACACAAAATAAACTTTACTTTTTAACACTACAATGTTTTCAAAAACATGCCATACATGATACGTATATACTGACTAAGACTTGATGGAATAAGTTTGAAAAATATATACATGGCAAACACATATATCGGAATATCAAGTACACTCATTTAACGGACAAGACCCAATAACTATTCCTCCTTTGATTCTTAGTCAAAGTCAACATTTGCTACAATAGTGTTGTTTTCATTCAGACTTATTTAAAGTTAAATTAACAATCATGTAAAAGGAAGGAAACATCCTAAATTTTACTTTTAACTGAAAATGTTCTAAATTTTTTCTTATTTAAATGAAGCAGTTCAGCGTATTTGGCAAAGCAAGAATTTTGCCATTCGATTCGGCAACTATCGTATTCATGGTATATGTTGCATAACATGTACACTTTTTAAACATTTTTCATTTGGGTGGTCCTTTGTTTAAGTTATTAATCATATATCGGTCTAAATTTCAAGATTGCAGATACCTACAAGGACTTTCATATCGGACATCACTTACATAATTGTGTGGTAATGAAGATCCCTGGATAGAATACAAAACATGTTGACGGCTTATTTAGTGTTTGCACTTTACCTGTGTTATTTGTGATCTCCTAAGTAATTTGGTTGTCCATTTGAATCTTTACCTTACAAGAAGCATGGTTTGGTATTTGTGCTAAAGGACGAGACCGTATATAACATTAAACATGCATACATATTCGGAAATTCACATGCTTTTAGAATCTCATCCCATATGCACATTCATTAGTAATCACATTTGCAATGTTCAACTATTTCAACTGGAACAAAACGTAAATGTCAAACATACAAGAACCTATAACTAAATTAAATGTTACAAGATGATTTTATTTACTTGTTGCTGTTTTATTCTACCAAACGTTCGTTTGAATCGTTTTGCATGTACATGTATTGTTAACAGGCTTTGAAAGTCTGCTAATAACCTCGTTAGCACCATCTCGTCTTTCTTTTCATTTCATTAAAAAGTTAATAAAGACAGCTTAAAAAACTTAAAAAGTCTGAAGATTTCTTGTGCGTGATTTTCCCACCAGTTCAATCTTTCTTACAAGAAAACAAAATATGGTCAATTTAGGGTAAAAGGACACGACTTTTATAAACTGCTGTTACATTTGATAGAAATAAAGAGTTGAGATTTGATTGTCTATGAGATAGTCATCCAATTACTAGTAAGTTGCAAACATTTACAGATTGGCTAACGACTTAAATAATGGAAAAATATTCACAATCTTTAAAAGGCCAATCAAATCAAATGTGAAGATATGCAAATGTAACAACAGTCGGTAAAAAAGTATACAATGTTAAACTAGTATAGCTTGTAGATACATCTATTGGATTACAGGATCCTTACTTGAGACAGACACATAAACTACATTGTATGTGGCGGGAAATCATGCTTCACTCCCCTTACCTGGGACAATGGTGTGACAAAAAAAAAAGGTTACGACAGTATGTAAGACAAAAATGTAACAAAATATTGAACAAAATTAATTTTGTTTAAAAATTATTGGACAGTGAGTCAATGTTGATTCCAGAGAACACAATATTTAACGATCTTAACAATAGTGTTATAAATCTAACCTTAATAGATATGTTTATTGAAGTTGTTGATAAGTACTAAATTAGGTACAGCTAAAAAATATGACATTATAAAAAGGACGCGAAAAGGAGCCAATACAAATCCGCCAAGGAAGAGAAAATTTATAATATGGAATTGCCCCTCTTGTATATTTTAGTTTCAGATTTGAACTTGTGAAAAAGAAACATTTAATTCCAGTAATGGGCAACTGTCAACCATTTTCATAAATAACTGTCAGTACCAAAGTAGCATATAGATTTAAATTCTACTGTCACTTGGTGGGTGGCTGTCTCATTGACAATCATGCCACATCTGTTTTTATAAATTGCTTCAACTGTATGTCAAAGAAGCTGCGATAAACTAGATATCATACACATTCCTGGTTAAAAGATTAATATCTACTACCACCTTTAATGATAATGGATTTTAAGATAAATGGTAGATGACTTCAATCGACTTATTTTGCTAAGGCTTCTTGTTTAAGCTGCACTATAGTTAGTGTAATCATTTACATTTAAAAGTACAGATATGTCAAGCAGACCAAACTTAATACCAATACTTATCCATACTTATTCAGTAGCGTACTATGTAATAAACAAAGAAAACTGTTTAATCCAGGAGGAATTCTCTTGTAATTAGCTGTAGTTCGCCTTAAACAAAGAAAATGTGTATACGTAAAGTTAAACAGGTCACACTTTATGTTATACGTATTAGTACAATAAAAATATATTCGAAGAAACCTACCAATGACACGACCCCTGTCTTTGGACCCGTTTTTAAAACCAACTTTAGCACGAACCCTGACTTTGGACCCGACTTCTGACTTGGGACAGGATTAAACATGTTTTGCTGGATCCAAACCCTAACTAACATCAAGGCCAAAATAAAAGCAGATAAGGGCTGTAAAAGTTATATCATAAAAATCATACAATACGTCACCTAATCCAATAAGAGAGTACCTTAACGACAATATTGATTGATTGATTGAATGTTGCTTAACGTCCAGTGGCAAGTTTTTCATGCATATTCAGGACGAGAACATATTAATGAATGATGATGATGAACCCTGCTTTGTACTAGACCGACACGCTGAGCCGGATTTTTAACGTGCTAGCTCACAAAAGCAACAGTCCACAGGAAGACGTGCCACTTTACACATTATTCTGACTCTGGGCCGATCAGTCTATGCTCTTACTCCTAAATGCTGCGTGCTAAGCGGAGAAGCAGCTTATACCAATTTTAATGTCTTTGATTTGACACGGCCGGGGACCGAACCCACGACCTCCCGCACTCGAGGCGAGCACGCTAACCATTACACCACCGATCCACAATTGCTAACAAATTACTTACAAACTTTTCTTGTAAAGTGGCTAGTTAACTCCAGATATGCTGCTAGGGTGTCGAAACCATTTTAAGATGCGTTTTAGTCATATATTTATCAATGTCTCTACTGGTGGTCCCTGAGGGGATTAACCGGTCTGAAGTCAGATTTATCCGACAAGAATTTTATCACAGATTGGTTTTTTATTTGTTTGAAATTTTTATTATTTATGTAAAAACACCAAGGTTTAATTCAATTTATGACACAGTGCATTTTGTTCCTTCCTTTATAGATTTGTTTTAACAATTGATATTGACTACGATCTTTATGTGTTCGTGCTAATGTTGATGGTGATTTTTTTCTCTTTAACCACTTGAACAGAATAAAAAACTTCTCAATATTTGTACAACATTTGTAATAATATTTTGTTCGGTTGAACTATTCAATTACAAAAAAGTGTCTACATTCTAGAGTACGGTGGACTGTGATGAAATTAATGAATTTAAAATTGAGCATTATGGAGCTCCCTGCGGTATTCTAGGGTTTTTGAAAATTGTGTATCTTTTTTCTATTAACGAGTTTACCGGCTGTACTGGTTAACGCTTCCTTTTCCATTCTTAAAAGATAAGTGTTTGTAATTCTAGTGTATCAACAGAGCAGATTGTAAGTCAGAAATTCAAATAAAAATATACTCCTATTGAAAAATTGAAGACACTCCACATAATTACCCATTGCAAATGTTGTATAAGCGTCTTACTTTTCTTGAAAGCTTGATTCATTCCAAAACTATGAAAAGGAATTATTCCAGATAATTATTATTTCATTTAAGGAATGTTTATGTTTTAAAACCTCAAGGTTAGGTTGTGTGGTATTTTCTTAAACGCAGCATGACAGTTTTCTTAAAGCTGGTTTCGTTTAGGTGCTTGCATCACTTAATTACTTTTAAAGTCTAAAACTGAAACTTTAAACGACCTTAAGGATGTACCCCTGGTCCAAGGGAGATAACTTTTGAAATCACTAAAATGTTTATATTTTACAATCTCATCAAATCTTTTGAAGCATACATTGGAAATTGAATGAAATTAATCTGAGTTATTCAGGTGCTTTCACTAGATTTATAAAAAAGGGTTAATACAAACGTACAATTGATATATAAGAGTTGTGTCCCTTAACCTAGGTCTACCTCCTAAAACATACGTAAGGGATCATTATTTCTATTTATTTGTATGTATTGAGAATTTAAGCCTTTAACAACAATATACCAGGTATCTAGCGCCGGACAGTTTTACCTTGATAATTTATGATGTTTTTGCAGTAGACGGTGGGCGACGGAGGTTTTACTTTGCACCCCCATCCTATGTGTATTAATGACCTTTTCATATTTTTAATGTTAACAAGCATAATATTGGGATGCTTTTAGAGTTAACTTTGTATTTTTTACTCCACCGCGTTATTTTCTTCCATTTTTCGTTTTTCATATAATTTAAAGTTTGCGGACAACAAATGACATGCAAACATATATTAAATCATACCTTTAAAGTACTGTTAGAAAGATGAATGTATTAGTTCGTTAAAACATGTCTTTTTAAATTTTTTGATAGTACTTCTCCTGCCTTTATTTTTGATAACTCGATTTTTTGCTTTTAAACTATTTTACTGAAGTTTTTTTTAAATGTCTATGCTTAATTTGTATATAATTTAATCAATCATTGAAGTTTATTTAATTTTGGTACGCCTATTTTTTATACCAAAAGTCCTGAAAAAACCAGGCTTTTTGGAAATGTCAATGTTTTCATTTTTTCTCCATTATCATTACCATTTTATAGCTTTTCATAGGAGTGATATTCCAGCTTTGTTAATACATCAAAATTTGTAAATTACTCTGTTTTTCTTGTGGTGTCTCTCTGATATTTACCCCTTATCTTATCTTTTTCATATATAAGCCCAAGAAACATATGTTAAAATGTTCTTCACATCCACATTTTATATGAAAATTATACCCCTCAATGTGGGATTTTAAATCACATCCATTCAAATTCCAGTAATGCATATCAAATACACCTAACATATATCCGTAAATTGTATAAAAAAGCAAATGCTAAAATGAAATAAAATATGTATGTTTACTGATATAATAATTCGGATTTTTGTCTTGAGTTTTCAAAAAATAGATTTCTTTTAAATTGTACATCTAATGTTGAAATATATTGTTAGATTTTAGCAGTTCAGATTTCCCATTCTCAGCCTTATTTTTGTAAAACGGTTAGTTTAAACCGTGTTAATTCTTCTTTTTTGTGCATTGAAGCTTTAAATGAATAGTTGTATTTAAAATACAAGAAGACTGTTTAAGCTGTTTACGCACTTTTTTATTTAAACATTTTCTAACATTTTACATTATTGAAAGATACATTGAATTTCTTTGACATACATTACTGGTATTATAATAGATGTGTTAAAATTCCGTAAGGTGGGATTCAATTTTCATACAATAAGGAGGTAAAAACCAATTTAGCATAGGTTTCTTAGGCTTATATGATGCCTTATATATAGTACCTTTCATAGAAACCAAGTTTATAGTCTAAACAAATTTAAGTAATTCACTTTAATTCACTGCACAACGAAAATAGAAAAAAAAATGAAAAACATGAAATTTTGAAAAACCTGGATTTTCATGATTTTTCAAATTAACAAAAATAACCACAAAGGGTTAATAAAAATATAGTTGAAAGGCAAATAAATCGAGTTTTCCGGATCTTAAGGAAGAGTTGGGTTACAAGTTTTGCGTTAACTTTTTTGATAATCAATAAAATTTAAAAATACATACTTTTCAAAAGCTAATTTACTTATCTTTATCTTTTGTTTGTATGATTGAATGAAAAGACGCAATTAACAGAAACAAATTGTTAGGGATGACTCCTGGAGGTGCGTTGGGTGCCCAGTAGACTCACCTATCATACTAACTATAGAATGTTTGTTTGAAAAATTGCTAAATTAGTTATCCATCTGCATTTATTTTTTCAGGAAAAGATAAAGTACATCTTCAAATTGCAATCCGAAACGTACAAAATGCAAAACTGAACACAGAAAATTTAACTGAACCTAAACAGTATGTCAATAGAGACCTTTCAAAAATAGAGTTTGTGGAGGCTTATGTAGGAAGTATAATCTTATCTATAAAGGTTGACTTAGATGTCTTCAAAACAGACGAGTGTCTTTGCAGAGAACTAACTTCATCGTTCATTAAGATTTTAAAGAAAGAGAAATTAGGATTGCACAGTTTGCCACCAATAGATGTGGATATTCTTCATCTTGACGGTATGTTGTTTTAAACAAATCTAGTTTCTAGTTTAGTTTATTCTCATAAAACATATGTTACAGAGAAATTACATACAATGTTAGATCAATTGACACAATGCATGTGTGA
>JAULBM010334690.1:0-12857 GCA_032357055.1 Geukensia granosissima
AATGTCATAAAATATTAAAAGGATTGGTAAACTAGAACAAAAGTTATTGTGCGGAAACCAACCTGTACAGACAGGAACGCCGACGCCGACGTCACCGACGACGACAACGCCGACGACAGCGCCATACCATTACACGACCGCAATTTTTTGCGGTAGTATAAAACATTAAATATTATCATTTGTATGCACATGAAAATGAACAGATATGAGGTAAATGTCAGAGACTGTATTCCAACCACGATAAAAACAGGGGAAATTTACCAATCTAAAGTACATGGTCTACACAAGGCCTTCGACAAGGATGGATTACCACCCATGTGAAAAGAAGCTAGAGGTCTTCACAGGCCTTTAACAAGGATGAAGAACTCTAATATAGTGCACCACTCAACAAAACTTGTTACGGAAAATAAAATAAATGATGTCTCAATGTAAAAACAATAACTAACAAAACAGTATAAGAAAGACAAACCAATGACCTCTACTCCAGACTTGGGACGGGAACATATGGTAGGGTTAAATTAGTTTCCTGGATCCAAACTCTCCCGCATATCCAGGTTAAAGGTGAAAACATAGAAATCAAAATCTACAGTGTATAGCTATATGAGTGGCTTGGTTGGTATCCCATTACCTCCTTAATGAAAAATTGACCTCTTACACGAAATTGAATGAGTTTAGACAAAACAGTGTGATATTGAGATATCTTATTTTTGTTTTTTTCCAAAATGGAAGCGTTCAAATTTCTTTCTTCCTAAATTTTTCCTCACTTTTAAAAAAAGCCTGCGCTACGGCCATGAATTATTTGAGTTTTTAAGCTTTCTGTCATATTTGTTTCTATGTCAAACTTTAGCGCGCCCGCCAAAAACAAAAATGGTCATTCTTAAACGTTAAATCTTCGTTGAGAAATTAAAGGGCAGATGATAGTATATAAAACTCTATTTGATAATGTAAAGCATAAACCGGTAACCGTTGGATAATTGATTAAAAATAAATATAAAGCCGGAAAAGCTCATATAATTTAATTAAAATCGAAAATCGCACTCCAGAAAAGCTTGACATAGAGTATATAGAATTTGTTACAATTTAAAATGAGCGAAAGGATGGGCAACGGACGCAAAGAAGTAATATTAACAAATCGGTTGCATTCTTAAATAAAATTAATATGCGTCCATTTAAAAGGAAAATCACACACAAAAACTGTCAAATGCATATCATACAACAGCCATTTATTTGCAAATATAAACAAAAATATCATCAACGACTAGAGTATTACCTAAGCACTCGTGCAACCTTCAATCCCAAATTTATCAACATATCCTTACATCATCAATTCATTTTAATAATGACTAGATCAAAATAAAAACCCTCTTGCATCCCCGAATTTACCAGCATTAAACTCCTTAAAATGCAATCTTATAAAAGCAACACGAAACATGTACATTAACGTTATAATGTGTCATACAGCAACAATACCACTAGAACCCAAAACAAGTGTTTTGCGAGTTTTCAGCACTTTTGTGTGCATACTTAGCCATTACCAATCGTCGTATCCGCAAGAATCCGATAAGTTTTAGCACCGCACAATTCTGCTGATGTGCTTGGATTTCAGTTTAATTATGACTCTTTGACCCTTCACTTTCAAACTTTCAATGACACAATAAATACTTTTCAAAAGAATACACTTCACCTGATGATCTTCCAAATTTTACTTTTTATCATAATATCCGGCTGGCAGTTATTAAAAATATATTTAGTACGATAGCTAAGAATCCTTGTAAAGAACTTGATTTATTTGAACCTGAAAGAAAAAAATATCGTTAACAAGATATTTGTCTCGAATCATTTACATCTACTAAGAGTAAAAAAGAGTGAACACATATATCATTTTCAAAAAAATAAAGTTCATCGGATTATAATGCGATTGTGAAAACTTAAATTTGTCATAGGAAATAACTATTTGATTTTTCTGGGTGAATCTATGGATTTTTCAAAATAAAAAAGTTTGCTTTTGGAAAGTGGGGAAAAATATGTCACGTGAACAAATATCTTAATGCATCATCCACCGATACAAAAAATATCAGGCTTGTATTTGCTAAATACACTATAGAAACTCAGATATCAGGTTTGTATTCGTTAAATATATTAGAGCCTGAATCGCTCCTCTGCCAAAGGAGTCGTTTAATGATACTTCCCATTCGAATAAGGAAATTTTTTATACCAGTCAATAAGAAAACAATTGACCATGCATGTCAGCCATATTTGAAATCCGACAGATACAAACTGTTGTAACTGTATTTAAAACTTCTTATAGTTTTGTTCCATTTGGCAATGGTGCTTCACATATTATTTTTGAAAAATCCGCTAATTTAAAGAAACGAGAATTGTCAATGAATGCTATGTCTGGATGAGACACTTTCAATTTAAAAGGACCTTTAAAAATAAACAATGTTGGAAAGATGTTAAATTTATCTTTCCAAGATACATTCTAGTACCCAAAACTAAATATTAGCATACAATTCACGAGGAAGCCTTTTCTCCACACAGAACCAGAAAAAAAGGACGAATACGAAATATCTGCCAGATGGACACAATCCACATCTTTTCTAGATTGTGTACTGCATATGTTTTCGTTAAGCTGTTGCCTTTAGTTCACTGATTTCCGTGGGGGCACGAAACATTTCTATGAAAGGGGGCCTTTTATCAAACAGATTTTAGACAAAATAGAAAAATAACGATTAAAAATGCCGAAATTTAAGTGCATACGAATGTTTTTCTTGATTAACTTTCATCGGGTTAGCTGGGGACGAAATATTGGAGTATGTAATGGTAAAGTAAACCCTATAACACCGATTTCATAAAGAATGAGATAGGAAACTTCACTTCCTGTACTGTACAATGTTAGTTCGATTGTCTTGGGAGGAGTTGTGGATAACAGGTGTGTGCCCTAATATAAAAGTGATACCCCTTTTTAGTAAGGGATTCCCTAAAACCAATTTAACAAAAATTTAATACGAGGTATACAACTTCTGATCAATTCTTATAATTAACGCATATTTCGTTCATTTAATAAATGGAAACAATAAATAAATTATTTCCCATATACCTCGAGGCGTTTCTGTAGGCATCCTATATTCTGGCTGAGGAACAACTTTTTCTGTAAAAAAATATGATATAACATATTTATAGTTATAGTGTAGAAGGATTCCGAGAAATGTTGTTTATTTTCATTGACAAACTGTAATTGATTTCCCACGTTTTTGTCGTTAGCTCTGTATATATTGCATAATTTCAGTTCTTCGGTATGTGCTAAATTACCTGAACATCAGTAAATGCAATTATCTAGTGTGTACTGTCATTTTTTACATACTAAATATCACTTTTATTTATAAATACCATGATTCCTTAAACTGAACATCATAGTATTTACATATAAAACAATGGTTTATCTTGTGTGCCTGATAAAGGTCGATCCAGGAAAAGCTTTACAAGTAGTTTTTTGTTTTGGAAATTATCTTGTTAACGTATGTAAATTGTAGATCATTTAATTCTGGCATATATTCTATATTCTTTCTTTTAAATACTTGAGGAATTAGAAGAAATTAACAAGTACGTTTCACTGAAATGAGTTTGTCGTGTTGTAGATATTGTTTCTGTCGTGTTGTGGATATTGTTTCTTTAAGAAAAATAAAAAAAGGAATTAAGAAAGACATTTGTCTATCTTACAATGGTATGATTTTGAGTCCAAACTATTACAAGTGTATCGTCCTGGATATGCATGAAATATTTGGACGGTAAACATCAATCAATTAATCAATCAAAGGTGTCGTTATGTGTCCTGAGTTCATGTGAAAAATGCTGATATTTGTTGAAAAGTTCCGACAACTTCTAAATTTTGTCTGGTGCCACTTTGTTTAATTTTGCTGACAGGAGGCATAAATATATGCCAATAGATATTTAATCTTTAAAGGTATTTCACATTTTTTTACATTTACAAAATCTGCAAGCAAAACAAGTTTTTAACTTTCGAATTTTTGAGATGAATGGAGAAAAACTAACAGCATTTCTAAGGAATACGTAATGCACAATTTGCCGTTCATTTTTCTGCATTGAATAATAAAAAAAATTATGAGAATTTCTTAAACGTATTTTTCCAATTTTTGAGATGAATGGAGAAAAACTAACAGCATTTTTAAAGAATACGTAATGCACAATTTGCCGTTCATTTTTCTGCATTGAATTATAAAAGAATTATGAGAATTTCTTAAACGTATTTTCAAATTTTGCGATTTAGAGCTTTTCACAAGGAGTGGTATTACACCCTTGTTGGAGGCTTATTGGAGACATCCAGATTTGTAAATTACTCTGTTTATTAGTGGTTGGAGTGCAGTCCCTCTGGCATTTACTCCACATCTTTTCATGTTCATAAAATAGAAGTTACTCACTTGGTAATTTTAGTAAAACGTCATCATAAAATGAATTATTTTCATCTTCATTCAACAGATCACTTTCTACTTTACATCTGTATACGATACCATCTGTTTTTTCATTAACCATAACTTCAATCCTCTGTATTGCCTTTTGATTACAGTCGTCTACTCGGATTATTTCCTGTTCTGGTTCCATATCGATCCTTCTAAATTCTGTTGATCCTGGGACTTTATAATACCATCTAAGATCGGCTACGGGTATACCAACATTTGCTGTGCATTCTAATGTATACGTGTCATTTTCTTCTAAAATTATTTCATCATCAATTATACTTGGAGAATCCGGTTTGGCTGAAAATTATCAAAGTCATCAGGCATAGCAAAAACAAAAGAACAAATGTACATGTGTGTCTGTAAAACAAAACTGTTAAAGAGTGTTTTGTGGGGAAAAAATAGGAAAAAGTACCAATGATATATTAGTTAGTGCCCTTATTTGCTACTAATAGTATATTTCTCGAAATTTTATGTTTTGATAATATATTTCAAACAATAATGATACAGACGAGCGAATTCGACTTCCGTTTCATATGATTCACATAACTACTTTTGTCCCACTGTTAAGGTTACTTCTCGTCAAGTGTCCAGCGTAACCCGACAGCAAATGAGTTCAAAATACTGAAACTAAACACGGAATTTTGTATGTTGTTCGTTTTGTATTGGAAACAATGTCTACCATAACTAAAGATATCTCGTTAGACAAACCGTAGTCGCCATTGTATGGATTAATCGGTGACTTGTGTTGCATTTTAAGACATGAGTGTCTCCAAAATGTATGAAATTAGTTCGTTAAAGTCTCGTTTGAATTGAAATATAAACAAATATTATTGTTGATTTAACGGTAAAATTCAGTCAATATTTTGATGTATGATAAAAAACGGACTTTTTAATCTACTTAATGTTAATGTAATTTTACGCGATATCAATGTGCACAGATCAGCATAGCAGCAGCCATTTTTGTGAATAGTAAAAACCAATGACGTGCATCAAAATATACTTACAGCTGTTACAATGTATAAAAAGCATACAACTAGTGTGGATTTTAAACTTAATAATTCATCAGTACAAAAAGAGACCAGAAAGCTAACCCGAAGCGAACTTAAAATGCTTATGTAGGGCCTAATTCGGGTAAAGCTACCATACCACGGCAGTTGACCCGATTCATTAGTAAAAATATGATGGTCGAAATATTGATTTAATATGACTTAATCACAATCGTATTATTATCATTTTGATCATCTTGTAAACTACCTGCCAGATATGTCAATTTAACATGAAAAGTGTTGCCAATGTAGTGCTATATCATACAAGTCAATGTTAATTCATTACAAAGATGCTCGATAACAAGGCGGTTTGAATTTTTGTAAAATTTTATTATTGTTTTATGGTTTTTCTACTTCGAAGCATGTTTTAAATTTTTTAGTTTATATAAAATACATTTTTCAAATATAGAAAAAAGGAAATTTGGTATGATTGTCTATCAAACAGACATCCAAAACGTGCAAATCACAAACGTAAGACCTTCGCTAATGGACACATGTCAACACCATACGGCAAGCTGTGAAAGTTATTTGCAGGAGTTGCTCACCCTTCCGGAGCACCTGAACTCATCCGGATATTTTAGGGTTCGTGTTACTACAGCTTTAGTTTTCAGTGTAGTGTTGTGTGTTCTATGTTCGTCTTTCGTTTTATTTTGTTGGCCATGGTCTTGTCTGTTCCCGATTTAACGATTTATGTCTGCCCCTTTGGTATCTTAGAATTCCTTTTTGTGGAATATAGTTATGTTATTTGTAATATTTGTTACCTGCAATAGTTAGGTTGGTTGAATTGCGAAATGTATCTGATCCTGTCACTGAACAAAAATATTTCCCTGTATCATTACAAGAAAATTCGTGTATAGAAAGTTCAAAATCTACTTTGTTAATATCTATATAGACACTAGTTCTTGCTCGTGTTCTAAAATTAGCATCAATGGCTTCCTCCCAGATTGGCGTTGGAGTACTCGATTTGCCGTAATTTGGTAATGTTGTGACAGTAACTTCTTCCTGGTTTTGTAATTGTCGTTTCCACTGCATCAGGTACCAGCGATTTGTGGACTCGTATTTACATTCTAATGTTACTTTGGATCCCTTCATTCCAACAACAGACGGCAGTGTCGTCACTGTTTCTAAAAATAAAATTTGTTACATTCATGAGCGTACCGTGAAAGACTCTTTAACTCGGAAATAGCATTCGCTCATTGTATTGATATCTTATCAGCATGCAGTAATGATACGAATATGTATGAACATATGATTATTGAATTACTTTACTAAAATTAAGTGTGTTTTCTTTGTCAATTTCGTCAAAAGAAATCTAAAACAACAATACCAGGTATAACACAGTGCTAATAATTAAAGTTCCTGTCAAAATACTTCATTTAAATTGAACCACAATCAGGTTAAACTATTGTTGTAATAATTAGCAACAACTGTAAATAGGTTGGAAATTTATTTGAATGGTGACATGTGGTGGTTGTGTATCCTATATAAAGATAATTAGTCATAACAGCCACCGTATATATGATGGTCTTCAATTATTTGACATATAAATTGAACTTTTAAAGGTGTATTGTTCTCCTGTTTAAGTCTGTAGAGAATTGTTTGTAAGTCCATTTTTAAATGTTTAAACACCTTTCTGTTTTGTTTACCTTCAGTGTTAAATTCGATTATTTTTTCAAATGAAATCGTATCAAACAATCAACAAAAAATTGTCATCATTAATATTTAAAAGTTGAAATAATGAATAACGTATGGTACATTTGTGTCGAAATAATGATTTAACAATATTAGTTTAGCAGCGAACTGGTCTTATTAGACAGCTGGAGTTTCCAAACACATATTGCCGGGATGATCAATAGGGGAGCCGAGGTGGGAACCGACCTCCTTATGTGGCAATTTTACAAATATTTGCAAGTATTTTCAGGCGATATTTTTCTATTCGCCTTTATATCTGAAAGCGTATTCTGGGTCCCTTTTCGCAAATCAGGATCCACTGAAGTTGGCAATACTATACGAAACCAAGAAAAGTAAAACTTCCATTAATGAATTAATAAGGTGTATACGTAATAAACTTATCTATATATGTATGTATGGTAAACTTGTATTTTGAAAACCATTGGGTTATTGTCCCCGAGGGTATTCACCGGCCTAGTTGTCAGACTTTTCCGACTTGAAATTTGCCAAAAAATGTTTTACAGAAATTTGCTGCACCGGTTAAGAGGAATAAAGCGCTGAAAATACGGTTCGAATGCTACTATAATAATGGGTTACAACTTAATATATACATAGAGCATATCAAAATTCAACATATTTAATTAACATGGGTCTTGCATTATAAATATCTCCGAATATTTATATCTTTGGAAAGTACCTTAAATATTTCAGTTATTAATATAGCGTTTTCATATTTTTCACCAGAACCAATATAGGGACTTTGAATATGCAGGATCTATTATATTGTTAGTGCTGAAAACCTGTTGCTGCTTGTGTCTTAATATTTTCACAATAACTGTGTGGAAAAAGCTGATTAAGTATGATTTGTTTCATAAGCATGGGAAGTTTATCACAAGACTGCATGACAACATTCAGAGACTCTTGACCTTCAAGTCAAATATAAGCATATTCTACTTCTCTTGTTGCAGATTATAAAGTGTCTGGTTTACATCACAAGTACAAACAATAGTCTAATAAGATTGTATTTTATTGTTTTGTGGGAAATGCACATTTAATGCCAGTTTAAAGGTCTACATTGCAAACCTTGGGCGTCTTAATGTTGCAAATATTTTATCATTGAGACAATTTAAAATGTCAAATAATTTTGGCGACTTAAATTGTTTTTAATAAAAGTCCAGTGTACCTTTCATTTTAATGACATATTGGTATATGAATTAAAGTTCTTATTGAGTATAAAAACCGTTTGTATTTAGTAATAAAATATATTAAAGAATACATTGCATAATTTGCAAGAAGAGCCAATTGCTTTGTCACGAAGCGTGGTAAGCCCATAAGAATTTAGCAACTCTGTTTTGCAAGAAGTAAAACATTGCTGATTCTATTGATCTTTGCAATGCACAAAGAGTGTTGACAGATCGTATGTATTTATAGAAGGGTCGTTATGACTTTACAAATTATTATTTTCACACACGTGAAAGAACAACATGGTAGTAATAAAGAGCTAGTAAATGTAAATCATAACGTTAATGTATATAACGGTAATACTACTAAGAATACAAAAAATCAAGGTAAGATAAAAGGTAGAAGCACTTGCTGAGATACTAATAATACGGGGGCGTGTGGAATGTATACGGGTGGATTTCCCGAACTACTTATTATTTCCGGTTTCAAAGATTCTATCCTGTTTTTTTTTAAATTCCTTCTTCAAATTCTGGTATTTGCCTGCGTATGCTTTGTGGGATGGGGCATCGTTTCCGTAAAAAAATCAACCTAGTAGTAAACTCTTCATGTTCTTGCCCCTCGATGACAATTACATGAGGTACCCTCCATATCTATGTTTGGCAGATACTGACTGTTCACACCCGCTGCAGACCTAAAGAAATTATGAATTCATATATCTTCCATTAAAGATTTTTTATTTATACAAAGATTCATTCCTTCCGTAACATTGTTTTGTTTGAGATTTTTCCTTCGTGTGCAACATATCTTCTTCAGTTTTATAAAAAAAAAAATAATAGCAAAAAATGACAGACGACTCAATTAATAAAGAGTTTAGTTAGGTGTTTTAAATAAATGACCCACTTCATCGGATTAACTATCCTAATTATTCACCAAATAATGTGAAATGCCATGTCATACATCTTCATACTGTAAAATGGCTTTAAGGGACACGGTATAAACACTGACCGTGTAATAAAATTTCTTTTATATTTTTTTTTGATTTTTTGTACCCTGCAATAAAATCCAATATTCAAATTAAGCAAGATCACATTTTGTTCATTTAAGTGAACAATATTTTCTTTCAATCAAAAAGATGTAACAGTGTCATGGTTATGGACATTCAACCACCACTCGAGTTTTAACGCTTATAGCAAATGAAGGCACGAATCAGGCTGGGATCTTTGTCCTTCGCTGTTTCCACGCATCAGAATATATTATTTCTTATGTAATTATCACAAAAAGATTGTAAGCCAAATTATTTTTGCACAAGGACAGATTTCTTTCAAGGTCAGCTCGGCTAGACTTTTTTCCTTTTTTACTTTTAAAAAACTAGCTTCCTCCCACCGAAAGTAATGATTTGAACCAAGAACCCTTTATGATACGTTTATTAATGTTTTCATACAAATATGACTGTAGTGCCATCATTAAACCAAAAAACACCATTTTGGTGTATTACCTTATGTGTAAAGTACAGTCAGACCTAAAAAGTTGTAAAATACCAGTGGTCCAATTTGTAGTATGTTTGAACTGCTGTCCTAATGTGTTTTCGGCTCTAAGGTTATTTTCACAGTTTATGAAAGCGTTTCATTCTTTCGTGTAAATCGCGTAAAGTAATCTTTGTGGTCGTTAAGTAAACTGATCATTCATTAAATAAGATTGAAATGGGCAAATAGCAATTGTATGTAACTTATGAGGTGTTTTAAACTGGACATTAACAACGTATTGTAATTTGTGACAAATTCAATCTACCGTCCCTTCCCGTTAATATTATCGTGATCTCTATCTACATCAAATTTTAGGATCAATTTAACACCTATAAGACGGAACGATCGACTTATCAATGGATAAATTTTGTTCCCAATGAAATGAAATATTGAGACCTACGCCAGTTGGCTCTGCGTGAACCGTACTTAAAAGTCACTGTTGATAGAGTTGTGCATCAACGAGATCGAAAATTCCCATGAAACTTTCAAAGTCTGCTCAGGGAGAAACTTGGAGAATTTTATTCTTGCTTCTATACATTTATCTGCTATCAGTGCATTTTTCAAAGTTAGTCGAATTCTTCACTCTATCTTGGCTTATCTGTGCCTTTTGAATCCCAGACTCTATTGGACTTTTACATGCATACTATAAACATGGTATAAGTTCGCACGCCGTACAAGGTAATAAAGCAGGTCTGATAGCCGATAAAACGCGTCACCAATTCTTTTTGTCTTAGATATTTAAAAACAATAAACCTATCAAGTGTTAAATATTTTTCGTATATAAAGAAGAATTGCAAACATTTATATATACTTACCGCTACTGAATTTAAATAATCCAAATAAAAATGTCAAAGCTATCACAATATTTTCCATTGTAAAAATAAGTTAGACCAATCTCTAAAAAAGATTTTTACAAGCTTCTCATTTTTGCAAATATTCAGATTGCACGACTTGTAGTAAATGGTCTGTAGAGGTTTACGGTTTTCACTGTCTGCGACACTAAATCGATCTACCTTTAACGCCAGATGGCGTGTCGAACAGTCGAATAGCCAGGTGCTCGCTCATTTACACAAGCTTGTTAAAGCAGTAAGATTAATCAAATTATCAAATAATACAAAATGTTTCTTTTGATAGTTTTTTAAGTGTGAGAACATGTAAATATAGCTGCTTTGTTTACCACACAATGTTAACCTATTTCATATAGTTTTTCATTTTTTTTTTCAAAATCATATTGATTATAAGAAAAAAGAAGCTGGGATTAAATAATTAATAAGACAGGGATGATTCCTTTAATAGCATAATAAATTAGATTTGTTTCATTAAATCAGCCATGCGATTGACAAACTGTAATGCTCGGAATTGCACAGTAACCGCACGGGGATATTTTATTCATACTCTAATAAAAAACAGTAGAAGCTTGAAACAAACCAAAGGAACAAATGACAGGAAGATGAATTATAAAATCATAAATTATTTATTTAATTTCACGTGATTGAGACGTAAAGTAACTAATTGTGGTTATAGTTGGACGACAGAATTATTTTCATCTGAGAGAAAAAAGATGAATAACCATCCCTAAGGCAAAACGCTAAAGGCACTTGACAAATGGGCAATTTCACTAATTATATTAATCTTGCTAGTTTAGACTCTTGCCTATAATAACTAGTTATGATAATAGTTTACACAAAAATGATGCCTTAAGTGGAAAATTCCTAGTAAACAGAAAAAAGACTTATTGTATGATATTCTTGTTCTAAATAAGTGCTCTAGCTGGCAGTGTAAGTGTTTAACACAGTTTACATCAAAAGCGATGTTGGCTGCACTAAAAAGTATTAAAACGATCTTGGTTTCTTTTAGAAACTCCTGTCTGTATTAAAAGGAAAATATTAAATACCATACCAGGACATTTGTGGTGCCTGTGTTTCTTTTTTCTCTTTTTTATCGTATTTAACCTGAAAGGTACTAGTACGTGTCAGAATGCAGCTGTTTGGTCAAATAAGCAAACAGTATGAAATAATAGTTTGATTCTTGTCATGAACTGCTTTTCCGTGGAGTAGCATTTTTGGCCGGAAAATATAGATTAAATTTATCAAGTCATATGACACTGATGAGATTTGATGAAGATTCTATTTAATTTCTTAATTGATTGAACAAAATCGACAGAAAGTGTCAATTTCCTAGGGTGGCGTATTGAAACAATCAACTACGATTACAAATGCTTGTCTTCGGTCCAAAACAACCAATAGTATAACTCAGTGTATTCCCAAATGGGAGTTCTGCTAACATCTGTTATTCCACCTAAACTGTAAAGATATATTGAATAACTCCATAGTCCCAACGCGTAGTAGTAAACCAGTTGACATGACAATCCATAACTTGTATCTAATTACCACGCCATTACAGTTGACATTTCACTTATATTTACATTCGGTGTATTTCGCACGTTCATTGTAATTACATATATAGTTATGTCACTGAGTAGATTGTCCATCAATAGAAATTAATGGTCAGGGCTGGTTAAAATGACCATCTGGCCATAACGTTCAAATTGAATACGTCACGTTCAATCATACTGTCAAACAATACGGACTTGTAATACTGGAATCCATAATTCATTAATGTTCCACTGTATTAACGATTCTGACGTTTTCCATTAGGTTCAAAGAAAGAAGTAACTATTTTAGGGTATGATACAGGTCGTGATAACTCATTTTGTAAAATGAACAATCTGGCGATACAATAACCATTTCATCAATTTTATATTCGGAATACAATAGAACCCCAATTCCATCAAAAGAGTAAATAGTTGAATATGGAAGTCTTCTCAATGAAACCACAAACATGCAAAACATATATGTCAGGAAAAAGCATTCATTTTTCTATTGGGGCCTGGGTGGCCGAGTGGTCTAGGTAGTTGATTTAAACTTACCTGTACAGATCACTGTATCCTATCACCT
>JAULBM010334700.1:0-12857 GCA_032357055.1 Geukensia granosissima
ATCTATGTTCGTCAAACCGGGGATACTTTTTACCAACGTATGCTGCTGAATTTTTCAAAAAGTAGAACGAGAAAAATTAGGATCCGACTGCAAAACATTTTTGTGAAAAAGACCACTCAGTAAATAATTACCGCGTGATAGGAATAGAGAGAGTCTATGGTGATACCATATACAGAGAAACGAAGGAAGCCTTTTGGATAAAGAAACTTAAAACCTATGAACCTCAAGGACTTAATACCAAACTGCTCTGCCGTTGACCTTCTCTTAAACAAACAAATGAACGTACGTCACAATATGAACGTCTTGCAATTATCACGTTGATTGTTTACCAAGACACTAGTTTGCATGAAATAAAATTCCACTGAGGAAGGTCGTAAGAGCGGAACGTTTGGAATTTTGTGTTAGATATTTTTTATTATACTTACAATTAGAGACTTTAGATATATATATATATATATATATATATATATATAAATATATAAATAAAATAATAACTAAATATTACGAGAAACATATTCTCTTTTTTGGTAGTAACTGCCTGATTTAAGATGGCGATCGGTTTGTTTTTCCCCGACAGGTAAAATGTTTTTCTCGTTTTAAGTACCTGTACAAGATAGTCTCATTTCCGTTATTAATAGGCGTATAGGACCTAGAATGTAATATATTACATTATATACAGGTCTAGAGATAAAAATCATCATAACAACACTGTTATGTGTAATGTTAAAATACACAAAAATTTTAAATTGAATGCAAATTTTCGCTCTACGACAGAGCTTCATCAGGCATATGATATTTTGGCGCTGAATCATTTTATCACTACCTAAATAATTTTGACGTTCAACCCATGTAATTGTGAATAATGAATGTTTTAGGAAAAATATCTAATAGTTGTAATGCAGTGCGATTTTTTGGAAATTTCTATGACAAATTACAAATATTTGAAGTTAAATAGTATATATTATCCCGCTCGGACTAACGGGCGCTCCTTTAACATGGATTTTACCTGGGCGGTGAAACCAAACGGCCTATTTTTTTAACGGAAGATGCGAATTCCTAGATGTTAAGGAAAAATGTCTAATAGTTGAGGCGCAGTGCAATTTTTGAAATATTAAAAGACAAATTACAAATATTGGATAAAAAATGCCAAATAGTATTTGAAAGCAAGGAAAGAGATGAAAATAAAATTTATACCAGAAAATTTCCAAAATCTTTATCTTCATATTTGTTATACTGATCTTTAAATTTATTTATAATCTTTTTTGTTTTTGATTTCTTATATTTTTTGGGGTCACGCTCATTGAGACCGCTTGGTTCAAGAGAACAGAATTAGTGTATTCAAAATTTCTCTCGCAGATATATACATGTTTATATATATATTTAATTTTAAGGCTTTGACAAGGCCTTTTTATAAATCAATAAAGATTATCAGAACCATACCATATACCTAACTACAAGGATGAATTAGGCTTGATAAAAAAGAGATTTCGAAGATACTAAGAGACAAACGATATAATTTTTATACTCGTACAATATTGTTTAGATATGGAAGTGCATGTATTCTTCGTTGTAAGGTGGAGATTGCGTTTATAATCAACGGTTTTGACTATTTTGTTCAGTTTTTAATAATATTATAGGTTTTTTAAACAACGGTTCGATCCTATTAGTTCACGAATCGCAGCCGGTATGATAAATTTACGATTTCCAATGTTATTACACTATTTTGGTTTTATTAAACTGTATGTGTATTCAAAAGCGTCATTAAAACAAAAGCATAAAAAACTAAGATCCCAAAGAGAAGAGAAGCATTCATATCCAAACAAATCCAACTAGTTAGCTAACTCTAACGGAAGGAATGCTACCACGTGGAGTACAACGAATTTATAAACGTTTATAAACGTTTTCCAGATGTTTAAGTTAAAAATTTTTGACATATATATCATTGACAAACAAGGCTGGAAACTAGCACTAAAGCAAAAGAATTGAAATATTTTAAACAATTAAACAAGAAAAAAAAGAAATCAATACTAACTTGTAAATAAATAATTTTAAAACTTTTTATTTTAGAATTACACAAAATTTGCATTGCTTTCTTTAATTCAAAGGTGACTGCTCAATTTATTTCTTTTCACAGATTATGACTGTATAGCAACAGATTCTATACAAACATCATTTATTTGTACAACAATTGATTCTACGTAAGCTTTTATTTCTAATACTATTTTGGGATATACTTACTGTTGCTAAACAGCATCCTCAGCTGCATTGTCGGTATAATTACATTTGTACATTTGTTTTGATAAAAGGTAGATTTCAGCTTGTTGAAAAAGAATTCTAATAAACCGAAGAGATAAATCAGAAGACCAGAGGAACAAAAATGTGAACAGTTAGGACCCAACAAAAATGCTATCCTGGTATAACATCTCCAATTGTTTATTTGATGAGCTTAAGTAGACGAAATTGCACATGTAGAATGTAATAATATAATACAGAAAAAGAATTCGAGTTAACATACATGATAAATTAAATTATATTTATATATCAATATACTCCTGTTTTGCAAACAAGTTCGTGGTTTCGAAATACAGAATGTTAGAGAAATATGGAAAATTTAGGTATGCTATATGTACATTTCAACGTGTAACCTCTCATCAGTAGCTAAGAAACCGAAACCTTAGCCTTTGTTCCTTTTGTTATCCTTTCGTCTTTTAGTTTGTTTCAAAGTCTTGTCTTTTTAAACTATGCAGTTTTAATCTCTCACATGGTTATTTTAGACTAGGATTATCACGGTCAAGCTTAACTGTAAATGGTAGACAGAGAAATGTGCTTTTACGAATTTCACGTAATGTTCCATATTTAGTCAACATTGGTAAACGTGCAAAATAGTAATACAATTAAACAACGATTATAGCTATTGCAGTAATACCTTCAACAACTAGATTGAAGCCATATTGTATAACAAGGTGAAGATAACAAAGATGTTGTTAAATTGAATATTATAAATAAACAATAACTCCCAGTCAATGATGTTTTAAATTGTACACGGATCATGTAGTTTGCATAAATAGTTTTTATATTGTGTCCAGATATAAGTCCATTTCAATCTATGTTAGATCTGTTGATTGGTAGGCTTGGTTTTTAAATTAAATAAAAGTTCTTCTGTTTAAACCAATTCCTACATCATTTTTAGGATGAGAACTGATCATGTCACCATACAACAACCTCACAATCTCACAGGTAAGTGTTGGACGCCCTCAATAAAATCCCTATCAATAGCACAAACAAGCTGAACATTTGCAGTAAAGCAAGATTTTTTTAAACATATATATTTATAATATCTTTTTTTCACGTTCGAGCTTAACCGTAACTGATAGACGGATAAACCTTTCAAAAGAATCAAAAGACGGACGCAGTTAGAACCAAAAGAACATGACGTATAAATCTTTTCTGGAAACCCGGAATTAATGACAAGAACATTATGATAAAAAGTTAACGGTCCTACACCACATTGCTGCTGTACTAAAAAGATGGTGACCACAAAAGAACCTAGTATTACATTATCCTTTGCAAATTCAATTACCACTTCATCTTTGAAACAACTATGCAAACTGGTGCAAAGCGTATGTAAAATTGTTCTAGATGGACGCTTCCACTATTGCATAAGGTGTGACAATAATGCACATCAGCAAAGTTGTCCAAATCAACCTTTTTTGCTTTACCCGGACCTAACAGGAAATTCTTCGAAAATCTTCACGAAAACTAATCCGAAAATCTTTTTGGAATTGGTCTTTTATTGACTACTTTGGTTGGTTGGGTCCAGAATGGTAATATATAAGTTCTTTTGTTTTACTTTGTTGTGTTTTGAGTTCGATTTTCTGATTCTCGGGTTTGTCACCTATTTCGACGTGACCACATTTGGTTGACTGTTTGGTTTTTCTTTTCGTCGCCTCATCTACAACGAGAGCGTGAGAGATACACCCCAAATGCCGCTAATTATTCTTCATACAAAATGATTTATTTATTTTATTATTTTTTATATTGTAGAAACAGATGGTATTGTCATCCAGAAGAATAGTTATTATGTTATACCCATACTGGTTATATGTCTAGTATATATAGGTAAGATTGAATGGGAAATGCATTTCGGTGGTCGGTCTTTCTAAAACCAAAGCATTGGAACGTAAGTGTACGAAAATGATTTTGCTACACTTAATTGCCGTGGCGTATAGCATCGAGAGGACACTTTTTTTTGATAATAACTTGATTTTGATGAGAAAAATACTTATCTGTTTAAAGATCAATTAATGTGTAATCAGCCCCATACCACAACCAATTATCTGATTGATGCTCAAAACCAAAATATTTCTCAGTCCCAATCCTGTTTTTTAAAGGATTTTGTGGATTCCAAGCCTTTATTCTTTTTGTTTACATTTTATCTTCCTGTTTGTTTCAATTTTGTCTCGTCTCTTTGGACTTTGCTTCTCTTAAATGTGTATTCTACACTATACTAAATCTTGATTAATTTTTTTTATATAAAAGTGTTAACTGCTCTACAGAATTTGACATGCTTAATATTATTATTATTATTACCAAGCTTTAATATTTTTATATTCAACCAGTTTGGTTTATTGTATAATCTAGATACCCGGAGCACCTGAACTCACTCTGGTTTTTGTAGGGTTTGTGTTACTCCAGCTTAAGTTTTCAGTGTAGTGTTGTCTGTTCTATGTTTGTCTTTCGTTTCATTTTAATGGCCATGGTCTTGTCTGTCTTTCGACTTAACGATTTCTGTCTGCCCCTTTGGTATCTTCGAATTCCTTTTCCTTTAAACTTGAAAAAAATTATCAGCTTGGTTAAATTCATTGAATATTGATGATAACATTTCCGGAATCTCCTGAATAGAAATTTGATAAAAAACCATAAATACATAAACCTGTTTTATTTGCCAGATTTTTATCATTTTTTCTGCAGAAAGGTCTAGACAGAATAGGACTATTTTTTTACACAACGCTTCTTTTGACGGTATCAATTTATTTCTTATCGCGTATAATATTTTGTCTGTTCGCGGCGCCACTTAGGAACATATAGCACTACCTTCAAAACGAACTATGTATCGACTTCAAAATTCAAATTTTACCCAGTTGGTTTTTAAAGTTTGGTTTAAACTTCATCTTGAAAACATTTATATACGATTTGTCAACACAGTCTATCGACAGATAGTTGGCATACCAATGGGTACAAACTGCGCTCCTCTCATTGCAAATTTATTTTTATTTTGTTATGAATCAAAGTTTATGACCAAAATTCAGAAAGACCTTTCATAACAGGCTTAAGTGATCAAGTTGAATAATACTTTTAAATATTTAGATGATGCTTTGTCTTAAAATAATCCAGAGTTTCAACAATTTGCAAATGAAATTTATTTTAGAGAACTTACCTTGCATAAATCTAATATCGGTAATGATCGTAGTAGATTTGGATTTAAAAATTGAACAGGGTTCTTTATACACTAACATTTATGATTAAAGGGAAGTTTTTTCTTTTCCTATCCATGTAGTTAACTTTCCAGTTCGTGATAGGGACGTGCCTTTATCTTCTTCGTATGGCGTTTACATTTCACAACGAGCTCGATATGTCCGAAAATGCGACTGCAAATGTAGAGTGTTGATACGACAAGCAATATCCCATGCTATGTTCCATAGAAACATTACATATAAAGGCCTTGTGAAGACCTCTAGATCGATTTGTAATTTTTTTCTTCTTTTCTCGTGGTTTGAGTCCAGTCACTCTGATATTCACCCGATATCTTTTCATTTTCATATATGAACCGAATAAAATAAACAAAAAACAAAAAAATAAAAAAAAAAAAAAAAAAAAAAAAAAAAACGTCATTCGACAGTCATTGATTCTAAAAACAGACCAATTTCAGCACTTCAATTCACTCAGTGTGCCAGATCGGGTTTTATCACTTTTAAATACATTTCAATGAAACACTATCCCTTGCACTTTAAATCGATCACACCCCGACTTGCATTGTTCAAATCAGGGTTTAACTGTCCCAGTAAAGTTTCAGACCACTTAAACCCCAAAAGTATCAAGATGCATGTGTATAAAATATAGCTGTGGTGTATTTTATCTTTACGGAGGTCACTTTTATACACAAAATATACAAGCAACTGGCTAATAATAATTCTAAATTTAGTGACTCTGTTGACGGCATCTATCCAACTGAACTTCAAGAACTTAAACTGAAATCAAGGATATCAAAGAAACAGAAAGCTTTGCTTTTTACCCTGACTTAGCCCAGAAATTAACTGTTAGGGTTAGTTAAGAACAAAAGTTTATGACAAGAGAAAAACGTTGATTTTCTCATTGCAAACGTTCCGTTCATGTCTAGCAACATTCCAGCCGCACCTGCATTTGGACTGTACACTTCTTAGTTAATACGTTACTTCATGGCGTGTGCTTCACATAAGAATTTTATTGAAAGACGATTGCTGCTGAAAAGAAAGCTACTAAACCAAAGGTTTCTCAAGTAAAGATTAAAGTCATCACTCCAGAAATTTTTCGGTCTTCATCATGATTTGGTTGACGAAATGACAATGGATATCTTCTCGTGGTCGTGAGAACAAATATATTCCTATAACGGTTGTGACTAACATCGATTGAGACTATACGTCGGCTCTGTCTACTGATACTCAGTACGGATGCCAGTAGTGGAGCAGAAGCTGCTTATCCATCCGGAGCACTTGAACTCACTCTAGTTTTTGTAAGGTTCGTATTACTCTAGCTTTAGTTTTTTGTGTAGTGTTGTGCATACTATGCTTGTCTTTGGTCTCTTTTTGGTCCATATTCTTGTCTGTCGGATTTACGATTTCTATCTGCCCCTTTGGTATCTTCGAATTCTTTTTGTTTTTATTGTGTATAATGAATATTATCATAAATGTACGCGTAACAAAATATTAAACACAAAGACAAGCCTTTACACCATGCACCATAAAAGCACTATACACAATATTTAAGGGTGCTCCGTAAGGGTGAGCAACTCATGCGTGAAAACACGGACCAACTTCAAGATGTGGTGATACGAAAACTCAAGCAGTTTTGCTTCTTTACAATAATTTATGCAATGTCCTTTTTCAAAATTTTCTCAATTTGCACAGATGTTTAGGCGAATGATTAGTCATTTTGAATTATAAAAGAAAGCAAATTTGATTTTATCGTCAGGAATATGTATACTATGTTTTGTATCTATCTTGCCGAAAGGTAAATTTTTTCTATAAATTTATAAAATGTTTCTTGAGGAAGTGGAGGGAAATCAAAGATGGTGTGGTAACTAATTTTCTACATGTTCTAAGTTAAATATTTGTATTATTTTAGACTTTTCTTGTATTATTTTGATGAACTGAGATATGTTTGTACAATAATTGCATTTTCAAATTATCTTATGCCTTAAAAGTAGTATAAAATATAAATTTTAACGCATTATTTGGAGTCCAGTGTAGAGTACCCATGAGAGAGATCAAAAGTACATAGTCCAAAGAGACAAAACAAATTTAAAACAAACTAAATGATAAAACGTAATCAAAACTGGAATGAGGGTTTACATATGTTATAATTTTAAAAAAAATACAGGTACCCAAGAAATGAACACTTATTTTGTATTTTCATTAAAAAAGACAAAATCATTGGCTGAGGCACATTTCGTATCAATCAGAATCATTTCATATTAAAGATATGCTTTAGATCAACGCTTTAATACTCGATGAAACTACCAAAAAAACCACATTTCAGACAGTCCGGCAAGCAACAATGTGGCAAAAATAAGCTTATACGAAAACAAGGTTGCCAGATTCCTGCAAACTCATATTTTTATGATAGGCTTACCAATGACGTTGTCATCGCATTTACTTGAATTTTTGTTCTTTTTTGGGGTTACGAAAATATACCATTTCAGGTCAGAGAACTGACTGTACGCCACTAAAAATTTCGATATTCAATGCAACACACATCAACTGTAGTTTCGAAATCATCAAAAGAGCCTTCATATTATATTTTATCGTTTCATTACTTTTTGTATGTTTTCATTTTTATAAAACAGCTTTGCAAGGTTATTTACAATCAGTTCGTCTTTTGTTTGAAAAAAAACATGGCCGCCATTGAAAGATTCTTGTTTCTGATTGGCTGAAACATGAAAAATTTTCAAACGCCAAATTAAAGGATTTTTTAACAGGAAGCATCTATGAAAGATCCTTCTTAAACTTTGCTCATCTTGGCCTAATCGGACAAAAAATAGCCGCCATGACAAATTATTGTGTCTGGGTGTAACATAAAAATCATATCTAAAACCGCTGGCTTTTTAACGCTATTTTACAGGAAGCATCTATGCATAGTCCCATACAAAGTTTGCTCATTTTGTCTCGATCGGATAAAAACATGGCCACAATTGACGATTCTTGCTCATGATTGGCGGAACTATACAAAACTCTTTTCCTCTGAAACCGCTTGGTAAAATGGAACAACATTTACAGGAAGCATCTATGAATGTCCTTTACAAAGTGTGCTCAATTTGTACTGATAAAAACATAGCTGCCATGGACGATGCTTGTTTCTGATTGACTGTAACATAAACAAATTTCTCTGAGGACACCACTTGGCTAACTGGATTAATATTTGATATGGAAAACCTATATAAGGTCCAGTATTAAATGTTCCATTCTATCTTGATCGGACTTAAAACATTGCACCATTAATGATTATTGTTTCTGATTGGCTGAAAAATAAAAACTCTTCTCCTCTATAACAGCGTGGTCAAATTGAACAATATTTGTATGCAAGGGCCTTTATAAAGGTAAAAAAAAATGGCCGCTAGAAGCCATATAATGTTTCTTTGTGATTGGTCCATTGTTAGGCGAGCGATGCAGTGATCTGTTTGAGAGAGTGCCAAGTCACATGATCATTGTTTTGATGATCCTATGGTAATCCTAATATAAACAGGTGTAAAAGTCATGCAAATTTACTTGTACTTTAACACCTGTCAATAAAGATAACAAAAGGATCACCTAAGCCATGGTCCTGTGACTTGGCAGTCTCTCAAGTAGATCAATTAAATGGACAATGTTCACCTTTATACTTTCAAGGCCAAAGAGCTATTAAATATCCTACATCTTCTATTTAAAAGGCAACTTATAATCCTATTGTCACTGAAACAAGTAGAAGGAAATTTGCTCTAAGGAGAAAATCTAGGTCACCATCACCCAATTTTATTTGCACTTAAACCTCTTTACCTGCATACATTTCTTTACTGTATTAATCTATCTAATTATGGAGATATACACTAATTACACTTAAATCAGAGTCTGCGAAGAGAGATTATACCTGCTCAATACAGATAAACTATTTAGGAGCTGTAGTTAAACTTCTACAAATGTGACAAATTTGCAATTTTATCACCAAAATATTTTATTGTGAGTCAGAAATATATAAATGTGATCAGTGATAATCATGGATTTGTTAAATAAAATGTTACCCACTCAAAAATTTCAAGGTGACAAATTTTATCTATAAGAGAAAAAAGCACTTACCTCTGCATGAGGAAATGGAGCTTCCGGAAGGTATACACGAGACTGTTTTGATGAAGATAACCTAAAACAATAAAAAATTTGCAACATATCTAAATCTTCAAAATACATAATTATAATCAACTATTGTTCATTTTAAACATTATTGTCTTCCTTGGGTTTGAGTGAAAAAAAAACCCAAAAACCTTGGATTTTCAACTAAATGTTGTCCATGCCTATTTATTAAATGTTCATGTCTCCAGTGTCATTTGTGATGAAACAATCCAGGTTGTTATATTGATTCAAGTGATATGCATGCCTTCCAGAAACAACACAATTGTTTCTTAGGAGCATGTTATGCTTTTGTAATGCAGCAGCTGTTTTGTTGTGGTATTAGGGCCATAAATTATCAAACAAGAATTACATAGGATTAAGTCTTCTTCAGAAGAATGTGTCGCCTGCACCAACTTTCCCTTGTAAGGCTATGACAGATAGATTTATGACTGAAAAGAAGATTTTTGTTTGATTGGGGTTTATTTGCACTTTCATCATTATTTAAGTCATACAGTGGTGGTCAGTTTTACTGGTGGAGGAAGCCAGAGTATCAGGAGAGAACCACAGAATTTGGGCATGTAAAAAAGAGGGAGATATGAAAATATTATATAACAATAATTGCAATTTATCATTGAATGAGATGGTAGGGGGAAAACAACACATCTTAAAACCACCAATGTGACACATTAAAATATCAGGGAGTCAGGATACTCTTCTTTGTTCAGCAATTGTCTGCTAAACTAAAAAAAACAATAATTTACAAGTTATATAAAATAGATAGTGCAATACTAGACAACATACTAGTGTTTATATGAAAGTGTGTTTTTTTTCTGCTGAGTGGTTAAGAAGAAGTAGCAGATAAGAACTTACTATATCTCAGTTAACAGACTGTTCACTGATAAATAACGTGTAATTTTGGTTGAATTCTGAGCAGTGGATTGAGAATGGTAACCTCCATAGTTCAGTGTACTCACATTTGTCCAAGTGAAAAAAATGGCGTTCAAAAATTAAAATATATATTTGGAAAGAAAATTTAATAGATAGTGCAATATAAGACTTAATACTGAAGATTATGTGCAAGTTTGGTTGAATTCTGATGAGAGTTTAAGAAGTAGTGAATTAGGTCTGGTAATACATTTCAAGCATAAAAACATTTGTCTAAGGGGAAAAAATGGCGGTCAATAAACTTAAATATTGATTTGTAAAGAAAATAAGAGCAGGCAACAGAAAAAACCCAGATTTTCAATCATAAGCTAAAATTATGATTCTGAAATGGTTGGTTAATTTTTGTTACATTTTTCACCTGCATTATCATGATTTGTGTACGTATTTTTTAATTTGAACTATTTGATGGCTATTGCTATTATGGTACAAATACCTTAAACCAATAACAATGCATAAAATACAGCATTATTTTGGCAATAATTATTATTATATAAATATGAAAATATACTCACCATTCAGCAAATATATTAGAGTAAGCTAAAGCACTGTCTGATACTGGAGATATAAAATATAGAGGAACCTGGCTCAGACCACAACTGTCTAAATGTCCACTCAGACACTCAAACAGGTCATAGGTTATACCAGATGGATAACAGGGAACCAGAACATTACCACCATTCTTAAGGGTAACAGCTGAAGAAAACATTACAAACTCTAAATAAACATTAACTGAGGAAAATCTTAATTACAATTTTCAAAAATCATCATTTTATTTTAAAGTCACAAAAATTTCAACATTTTAAACTTAATCCTGAAGGGCCATTTTGATAGATCTCTAAGTTAAGGGGAACTAGCAAGTACATTTTTTAGGTACATCATATAGAAAAAGGTATGATTGTCTATGAGACAGCCATCCATCCTAAATGTGTATATTATAAATATCTACAGGTAGCCCTAAGGCCTTCAATAACGAACACATATCCTCACCCTAAGGCAATCTGTATGTTATCTCTTGTTTTACTTGTAATTGTCTGTAAACAATTCATTACTTTAAAATACAAATCTGATGCAGCTGGTATTTAAGGTTTTTTTTAATATGGTTTTGTAAACCACTGTCCCAGGTTAGGTGGAGGTTTGGGATGGATTCTCAGATGACTGATTATTTCAGGAGAATTTTCTACTTTGCTTTTCCTAAGTTTAAGACCACTTATCAGAATTTTATAGTAATGTGCATGAGGTGTGCAGAATGTGTTATGAAGAGCTAAAGTACTCAGAATTTTATATGATTTTACAACATCTGACTGACACTATCCTTACAACAGTTTCAAAGTGTAACAACAAGGTAATGTTTGTCCCTTCTGAAATTCTATACAAAGTCTTGTTTTACAACTACTTATTTGCACAGAATGCAAAATATTCTTACATAAAACATTGATCTGAAAATGGATGAAAAGAAAACTTATTAAAGGTGTTTTTTGTTAGAAGCAAATTTAGAAATGAATTCTTTGTCCTGTAATTTGTTACAAAATAAGGGAATTATGCATTTACCTGCATTTACGCAAAAATCTCCTATCATGGCATCAGGATTTGATGAAGGAGTTTGTGTCAAACAACTTAGAATTAAAGCATCACTATTCCTGAGAGCAGCTTGATCAACAGGCTGTAAAACAACACACCATTAACAACTTTTTATAAAGAATGAATTCTGAATCTGAACCAAATTTGGTTCCTCTTTGTTGTTATTCTCTACTACATTCTACTAAATGTATTAACATGTGTGTTTATGCAAGTCATTTAAACTGTCACAGTTTACACAAAAAAATGTATGCAAAATATACACATTTCTGTGCTCTTACATAGGAAAATCCAATTTTTAGAACATTGGCGGTTCTGAATCTTGCACCACTAGTTAAAAATTCTTTTAACATTAAATCCATTCAGTTAAACAATTAAAAGTATATTTCAAATTGATACATGTACCTTGCTAATAAACTAAAGAGTTTTAAATTCTGTTGAAATAAGAACATTAAAACATTGAACATTTTTATAAAATGAATGATATCATTTGTCTTTTCAGAGTAGCTGAGTAAGTTAGAACTAATTTTGTTTAACAAAATTAGCTGCCAATAAATTAGGGTGTTCTGCATTTAATTCACATTTTTTATATAATAAACAAGTGTGGACACAAAATTGTCTCCCCTGTATATGCGGCTTTGACCCAATAAACCTGTGGACACAATAATTTTCTAATCAAGATATATCTGTAAGTAATACCACAAAGACATTTAAATAAAACAA
>JAULBM010334711.1:0-12856 GCA_032357055.1 Geukensia granosissima
TTGATTACGTAGCATTGTAACATTTTACCGTTGTTCATTTTGGTTTTTACAATCCTTTTACGACTTCCGGTTTTCGTCCTTATTCAGTTTATCGCCAAACTCGTTATAACGCCAAAATTTGTCTGAACAAATGGTGGCGGTTTAACGAGGTTTTACTGTATTCATAGCATGTAAGATACGATATGTTGTTAAACATGCAAAATACACTTTTAAGTTTGTATTTTTTAAAGAAACCATTGGACTGCACACTCTCTGTAAAATTTGTGCTGTAGCAAGACTCAATTTTGTTTATTTGGGCTGATCACGAACATCAATGTTGATTATGTTGAGACAGGAATTCAATGGTCATTGCATTAAATTAGAATCCTAAGGGAAATTTGAACTGCTGGAAAAAAATTTTAAAAAATAGGAGGGCAAGGCTTTTGGGATGGGGTGGGCAGGGATGACAATTAACTTGATGTGGACTTTAAAGCAATGTTGTTTGCCAGGAAGGAATGATTAACAAAAGTTTGATAGAGGACCATCCTAAGACCAACCCACTAAAGTATGGTTTCAACTGGCTTAGCTATTACAGACAAAAAGATTTTTACATGAATTTCCTTTTGGGCCATATCTTAATCTTAGCTCCTCTGGTGTGGCCATCTTGGTTGGTTGGTTGGAATGCTAAAAACAATTGGTAGAGGAATAGATAAGGACCATTATATTAAAATTTGCTTCCAATTGACCTTACAGTTTCAGGAAACAGGTCCTTTAAGTTTGCAGGTTGAAAAAAATTATGAATGTGGACTACCTCATGACTATTCCATCAAAGTTCAGCTCATATTGGCTGAGTAGTTTCAAATAAAAAAAAATGAAATTCCTATGGGGTCTCATGTTAAAATAAGTTAAGCTGTGGTGGCAATCTTGGTTGGTCAGTGGGTATGTTAGATATAATTTTAGTAGAGGACCATACCACTACAGGTTGTTTTTAATAGACTCACCATTTTCAGATGAGACAATTTTTAAGTGAATCTCAATAGTGTTCAATGTTAGAACTAATTTCAACTGTGTGGTTGGCATGCCTGATACACATCTGATAGAAGAGCTCTGAGGATCATTATACTAAAATTTCAGATAAAAAGCTTTTAAAAGAATCTAATGACATTTCTTCTATTTTATTAATGTTAAACATCTTGGTAAGTGAGCAAGGATGTTGGATAAAATTTTGGTTGAGAGCAACCCAAGAATCTTCCAACAAGGTTTAGCTCCTGTGCCCAACCAGTTTCAGAGAAGATCTTCAAATGCAGATGGATGCTAAGTGATGGCAAAAGCTCATATGACCATTTGGGTCATTGGGGCTAAAAATAGGTCTTTCCAATATCTTTATAATCAAGTAACTGTATCAATTTTGCAACTGAGATGTTCATACTGCATACAATGATTCATTTCCAATCCAGAACAAGATGATAATCACTAGTATATGTGTTAGCAGACTTATCATTCATTGCATTTTAATAATATGGATAAAAGTGCACCTGAACCTGTCAAATGTACAACAGATTATTTCAATGCTTCCCTGCAATAAAATGTGTTTATCCAACCCTGATCTTACATCATAGCATAACTTGGACACAATTCAAGTTTTCAAAGAACATAACAGATATTGCTTACAATGACCCTGAGTATTTCAGATTTAACTTCATTTTGAAAGTATATTCTAAATATCAAAAAAAATTTGGCAAATGCTTGTTAGGGCTATTCTAGTAAAATTTCCAGAGGGGGTGGAACGCCACTGATTTTTTTCCTATAGGTGTGTATTATTAATATAATTATTCTTATATATTATTACATATATTTTAAATTTTTTCCATAGGTGGGGGGTTAAAAAAATAAGTGGTGTTCCAGCACCTCTGGGGAATTTTTACTGGAATAGCCCTTATTTTAGCTGTTGTTTTTCATTTGATCTTACTGTCCTGGTAATTCCATTAACCGGTGACTAAGCTGACTTGAAAAAAATATTGTTGATTCCAATGCTCTTTTATGCCATAGAAAAATGACAACACTGATGTTACATGACAAACCAGAGATAAACAGATTATCATTGGTTACCTTTAAACCGTCTCTCCTGAGAAGAACAGTTATTAAAAGAAATGAATTATTAAAAGAAATGAAGCATTAAAACACAATCTCTTACATCCATCTCATCATAAATATCTCAATGCATATAATTGATTTATTTAAAGAAAACCAAAAATACTTTAGATTTACTGGTACTTTCAGTTACATTTGACTAACACTAAGATCTTTTGACATTGTGCTTGATTATGGACGAAGTTCTGAGAATTAAGTGATCATAATGTTCAAAATAATTGTTAAATCTTACCACCCATTCTAGAAGCTAATAATTTCTCTTTATGATGAAATTTCTTAATCAGCTCATCATCCAAATTATCACATCTTTCTCGCCAGGCTCGTAAACAATCTAAGGCTGTGTTACCCTAAAACAAAACATCATATTGATGAACAACAGACATTTATCTCAACACATGCAAGTGTGAAAAATAAAAAAAGTTATCCAAATGTAACTGAACAGGGTTAAATTCTACAAGAAGAAAAAGAACACATGTAGTCACAATCACTGTTATATTGATGTCGATTCCAGAGTTTTTACATTGTACATTGAAATGATCTAACATATGTAGCCTTTTATCATGTGTATCACTTCCATGGGAATTTGCCAGACTGTTATACAGACCCATTGCCATAACACTCGGTACGGTTGGTACAGGCTGACCATACCACTTTTTTGTGGTAAAACAATCCCTGCTATAAAGACACCTCGCTTTGCAAGGTATGCAAGTCGCTTTGCGACTTGACAGTTATGTATGGCACTACAAGATTTTTTTCACTGCTATGCTTATGAGACCGTAAAAATGGAAAACACAGAGTTAAGACCAGCATATTATTCAGAGAAGACTTGTCAAGAAAGTGCATGCAAGAATTTTTCTCATTTGTTGTAAACATATTACCACAACTAGTCAGACCCAGTTATTATAACTTATAAATTGTATTTTGACATGTAATTGATGTCCTATTGGCTAACCTCATCATCTTTGGCTAGAACATTAGCCCCTCTTTCAATCAATAATTCCATGATATCCATGTTGCCACAGTTACTGGAGTCTATAAGGGGGGTAACTCCACCACAATGCTGACCACCTCTGTCATTTATGGCTGCTCCATGGTCCAGTAGATAAAGCACAATGTTGTAAAAGTCATGGTTGGCTGCTTCGTGGAGAGGTATCCATCCACAGTGGTCACGTGGGTTGACTGGATGACCCTGAAAAAATAACACCAAAACACTGGATGCATTTTTATCATTGCTGCACCTTATTTTCTGTCTGTATAATTAAAAGGACATCATTAAGTTTTGACATGTTAAATATCCTCTCTTTTATGGAACATACATTTAAAACAAAATTACTTTTCATTCAACAGATATAAAAAACATTATTCAACTTCATTAATATGCACAAACTATTTGCAGCTGTATGCTAAGCAACACTAATATGCAAAACTTCTACTTTTTTATAAAGTTCATGTTTAGGTCAAAGTCAGCATCCAATGCATACATTGTAGTTGTCATTCCTAGATGCATCATGCAAACCAATATGGTTAATATGGGTAATGTCAGTACAGCTGGAATTGACTTTAACCATGTTTTCCAACCAAGTCAATTCTTACAATAAATATAGGTCAAAGTCAGCATCCCAACCATGCCATGCAGTTGTCATTGCTTGATGCATCATGTACACCAATATGGTTGATTATGTACATGCCAATAAGTAGAATACTAGGCTACCTCAGATCCCCATACTCAGGGAAACATATAAGCACCCCTCAATTTGTCAAGTGAGTTAAAACTGAAACTGTGATTTAAACTTTCCTTTTTTTCACCATTAGACAATTAATCTTAACTGTCTAATGTTTTTCAATTTCATAATATTCAAATTCAACCAAAAGCCTCACAAAATGACCTCAAATTTGGTCAAACAAACGGGAGAATTATTTTAAACACTGTACAAAACAAAGAGAATTGACTCCATGACAAACCTGCTCAATAAGCTTCTGAACTTTCTTTAGATTTCCCTCTATACAGGCTCTGTGTAATGGGGTTTCTCCTTTCTCATTTCTCTGCAAAAAACACTGTTAATTAGAATGTTTCCATCATATATTAATTCCAGAAAAAAAAAAACAAGATGTTCAACACATATTTCAAAAAAGCTAAACAATTCTTCCCAACTACAAAATGAATCATGAAAATTAATAGGTTTTTTTGTTCTCCTCATATGCTATTTGTGTAAATTTGATTGATTGAATTCTACTTAAAAGTTTTCCATATTATGTGAAATTGAATTATTTCACACTTTGACCCTTTTTTATTAAAACCTGAAAGACAGAAAAAATCCTAGACATCCTACTTAAACTTCTCAATGAGACATACCAAATGAAAAAAAACCCATAAAAATCAGATTAAAAAATCAAATGGTGTCAGGGATGCTATACCCAAGTTGCTGATTCCAAAGCAAACATGAATTTTTATAGTTACAGGTCTAGAAAGAAATTTCTCTTTCTAAATGTCATGAAAATAGTCCAGTGGGATGTAAAATTTGGGGAATTAAAAGTTTTTTAGTCACTGTCAGCTTTACCTTAGACAAATTCTCCCCAAAATCAATAGGTTCTCACTGACTTCATATGTAACACTTTCCTAAAGTTTGGCATAAATCTGATGCTAAGTTTCCGGGGTATTTGAAAACCACTTTGACCCCTTCTATCTAATAATCAAGAGATAGACAAAATCAATTGCATACTGTCCATTTAAACAAGGACTTTTTTACTGGACTCCAAATATTGTCCTATGTTAAACAAATTCAGCTGTAGCAGCCATCTTGGTGAGTGGGGTCATAAGATAAAATTTGAACTGGACCCACCTAAGTACCATTCCACCAAAGCTTGGTTTCATTTGCTCATGTAGTTCCAGACAAGATTTTTTAATGGATTTTGCATAGGGTCCTTTTTTACACTTAGTTTAAATGCCATCTTTATTGGAAGATGGGGTCATAGGATACAAATCTGAAATGGACCCACCTAATGTACACCAAACGAAATTTGTCACAACTTAAGTAAAAATATATGAAAAGTTCAGCTATGAAATATGTCATGTTAAATATTGTTCCAATTCTAATATTTTGCAGCAGCTCATCCTGCAGTTAAAATTTTAGTTTTCACCAACACAAAAAAAAATTCCCTTTACTCCTTTTTGACATTGAAAAAAATCTGTCTCCAAATGGCATGTTTTCGTAGATAAATATCCTGTTTCAGTGTAATATCTAGAATATAATTCAACTTTGTTCTTAAAATTTCATTAAACCCCAAAAAATTTAAATTTATCATGTCTTGTTACCAGAAACCATTGATTAATTGCACCATCAAAATGAATCAAATTTTCAAAGTCAAAAAATATTATTATACCCTATGGGGAAATTTTTAATTTCAAGTTAAAATGAATTGCAGCTGCAGGAAAAAATTAGAATTCCAACGATATATCATATGATGTATTTCACTAAAACATTTGATACAGGTTCACTTAAGTTGTGGCTAAATTTGTTTGGTGTACTAGTAACCATTCCACCAAAGTTTTGTTCCAATTAAGCAAGTAGTTCCAGATGAGATTTTATAATGAACTTCCGATAAGGTCCAATGTTAAAATAATTTCTGCTGTGGCTGCAATCTTGGTTGGCAGATTTGTACCTAATGACCCTCATTCGATAGAAATCTGAAAGAGTCCCACCTAGTGACTATTACACCAAAGTCTGGGTCCAATGGAGCAAGTAGTACCAGACCATGATTTCTTAAAAGAGTTGGTTGAAGTTCTGGGTCAATGGATACCTTTAGGAAAGAGATCACCCAAAGATCATTTCTGTCAACTTTTGTTAATATTGTTCTTGTAATTTCAGCAGAGATTTTTTTAATTTCATCCCCTTTCTCTATTTTAAGCCTGGTTGCCACCTTCATCTGAGGACATAGTTTTGATCACAAAAGATAAAATGTTAAACTTCAATGGAAAACATTAATGACCAGGAGAAAATTTCAGTTGAATGTTATTAAAACGGAAAGATTGTGAATTTTCATGCTTTTAAATGAATTTACATTAAGAAGTAAATTTTTGCAAAAGGTTAAAGAAGATAAATATAATGCAAAAAAAAACTTTCAAAAGTAAGAAATATTTTTACTTGTACAAGTTAGACCCTTGATCGTAAGTACATCCATGGGAACTTTGCAAACTGTAAACATGTAAGGGTGATGTGAGTGAATACCTACAGTGGCTTTAGCTTTTGCTGTTCTTCTTGAAGTTTTTGGTCTACTTTCTTCTTCTTCAGATTCATCTGAAAAAATAAATTCTCAATTTTACACTTATATACATGTTTTAACTATAATAGAGATTTTCAGCACAATGCATGTAATAAAATTTATATTAAATAACTTATTGGTTCTGTTCAGCTAGATAGTAGTATCTAGAATCTGGGAAAAAAACTTCCAAAATAAGAAACTTTATAAAGAGGTTTGGGAGAACTTATTAACTGTAACTAGATATTGAATAATCTTGTTCCACATGTTGATATTATGTTAATACTTTACTGGTAACTCCAGTATTTTTGGATAATGTCTCTACATTTTATGTGTTTATTCTTCACAGGAAACTTCTGTAATACATGTGCAAATATTGTAGGTGTATTTTTTCCTATGATTGTTTTCAGTATTTCATCATTAACAAAATTCCTGGAAATGTTGGTATTTCCCTATCTTTTAAAAACAGCATCAGTGTAAAATAAATGATCTATGGCCTAAACTTTCCATGTCACTTCAACCGATTTTGTCATTTCCTGATATATAACTTTAAAATTAAACACCTCAAGTATACAGAAAATATCAAGAGCATTTAATTTCTATGAAGTTAATCAATTTATTCTCACCCGACAAAGAAATACCAAAATTTGTGCATTAGCAAGTTTATCTCTTACCAGACTCAGATAATTCAGATATACTCAGATTATCAGCATCGTCAGATTTCTGACTATCTCGCTCTTCTTCTGACAATTCATCATCACTTTCAACATTGTACTTAGTTTTCAAATTTTCTAATTTGCCTTCAGTTTGTTTCTGATGAGACCTTTGCTTATAGTACTTCTGAACTTCCACCAAAGATTTCAAAACATGGACCTGCAATAAAAAATGGGGTTATACATTGGGATATTTACAAATGCATAATTTCTGTTTATTTCCTGATACCCTTCTCTAAATTATTACAACCTTCAGTGGTAGAAAATTAACTGATAGTTCTCAGAAGCCTGTATTGCTTACTTGATTCTAAATGCTGCTTTCCCTTTTGGTTAGCTGTACATAATTTTTTTCTACAGGATCAACCAACAAACTATCCAACCACTTGGGATACAAAAATTGAATTATAAATCAATTCTACTTCCTGTAAAATTATTCTAAGCTGTGAAAGCTAAGATGTGAACAGACAGAGTATAGGGAACCGTTCGCAGTGATCTGTATAGCCTAGATCCAGCCAATCTCCTGTACAGAGCCCATTGCTGTTCTATAGTCCTTAAAATATTTGAAAGCAAAGATGACATCATAAAAGCATCAATGTATATAGCTTATATAGAGTACAGATTTTGAAAACAATGTACTGATCTCTATGACATGAAAATTACAGGACACAGTTTGTCTTCCAAGTTTGATATGCTCATCTCACAAACAACTGTATTACAGAAATAATGTGGTAGCAAGATCCTAAATCTACAGAGCAGCAATTGGTTCTGTGCAGATGATTAGGATAAATCAATCAATATCATGGAAATCAAATAGCCTTGATGGTGTAATATTTAGTGTGCTTGCTTCAAGTGCAGAAGATTGTGGGTTCAATCCTTGGTCAGGTCAAACCAAAGACATTAAAATTGGTATTTGTTGCTTCTCCTTTTGACAGTATCCTTCAACACACTTAAAAGTGCAATTTGAGATGTTTTTTTATGAAATTCTTGTTATTTCTTCTTTGGTTTCAAATGACAGAACCTACTAAGAAAAAACCTATGGAAAGTCAAGAGAAACCCAATTTCCCGCCAAATTTTCAAATGCTTATATCTCAAAAACAAGCATAGTGACCCATGACTTTTTTCAGCTTATTTTGTTGCAACATTAATATTCTTAAAATTTGTCACAGTTATTTGAAACCCTTGTTATTTTCAAAGAGAGTAGGGAACATCCTTAAGCAGGCAGCACTAAGAGTTAGAACAAAGACTGGTCTGCCCAGAATCTGAATGATGTGTCAGCAGACCTGTTTACCTTTTTTGGCCCACCGGAGTAGTATGTGGGCTTTTCTAAGTGTAATTTGCAAATTATAAGTGAAGTATTTTAATTTCGATATGTATGGGACTAACATGTATAATATGAAGCTTAATGGTCAAACTTCAGTCTGAATCAAGTATCTGTTCAGTGTATGTGCATGGACAAGATTCTTTCTAATCCTGGTTTCAAATTTAGTTACAAACAATATACCATCTGGTTTGATTCAATTGATACTCAAAAATGAAAGAGTTAACATGTCTTTTACAGTGGAATCTCCCGGCGTGCGAGCATGTATCCTTGAGCTATGGATTTTCATGGTATAAAGATCCAGTTGTGACGTCGTAAATACTGTAGGTTCATATGTCATACGAAAACATGTGATCTGACAAAAAAATCCAACATGCATGGCCAAAGCTCTGAATATTGCTTTTTGAATACTAAAAGAACCTTTCCCTGTCGCTTGCAGAAGCTGGTGTGTCATTGTGACTGTCGTTCTTTCGCTTCGGGAGCTTCTGCATGCCGCCATTGAACGCTCAACCCCACGTTTCCAAGGAATACATCAGTAAAACATTTGAAGGGAAGTGATAATCGTCCCCATTAGTGCTTCATGGACATGCCATTTGAATCATTATTGGTCTCTTCGTGACTTGTGATCAGACGTGAAAGTTTCGGAATAAAGGTGTGTTCGGCAATCATCCCATGGCAGACAAATACATATACAACTTACGATTTTTCCCAGATTTTAACCGAATGGGTAGAAAACATGCATCAGGGAGTAGGGCATAATTTGGGACTAAATTTTGTAGAAAATACGCTCAAATCGTAGTTGTTAACAGGTCTGCGTCTGGGTAACATCTTCCTGCAGACTATTGCTTGTATGAGCAAGCAAGTTAAAAATATGGCTCATCATCATTCATTAATATGCTCTCTTCATGAAAATGCATGAAATATTTTCCACTAGACGTTAAGCAACATTCAACCACTTAATCATGGCAATAAAATATTGTTACACATATCAACACTTTTGCTACCTGTATACAGAAAATGTGTAAAAAAAAGACCAAGTTGTACCTGTCATTGGACATTTCTGTATTTTAACTATTACAAACAGTATACACAGTTGTACCTGTAATTTTGGATGATTGGCTTTCCTGGCACACTCAAAAGCTTTTAAATATGACTTGCTGACTTCATCATAACTTTTACCATCCAGTTCTTGGCATTCCGCTATGTTTAACCAGGTCCTACATATCTGTATTATAAAATTGTAAGCTTTTATATCAAACATCTGTAACATATACATGTGCAATACTGTGGAGATATGTTTTAAGTCAATCAAACAAAATACAGGAACTCATAACATATTTTCATTATCTGACATTGAAACAAATAATTCATGTTGTGTCTTTTTTTCATGAATATCTTCAATATGCTTCAAATAAAACTGAACAAGTAATTTTTTTTCACTCTTAACTAGTTAATACTTCTTGCTTCAATTCATGTCGGATTGAAAATTTACAACATGTAAGTTTTGTCAAAATAATTGAATGTCTGTTTTCTGAAAATGAAATTATAATTTACTGTATATACTTTACATGCATTTTTGCAGCTTTCATATCATTGTAATGCAATAATTAAATGCACATTCCTAAAAAATGCCTTTAATTATCAGTTAAAAGTCAAACACAGTTTATTCATGTTTTTTTATGGAGAAAAATATGTTTAATTGATTAGAGCATCAATACAACAAATAAATGTATTCTTATCATTTTTTGGTTTTGACGTTTGCTGCATGCTTAATGGTTAAAACATTCTGTCACAAAATCTTTATCATTTCTGGCTATATTTGAGAGCTCCAATTTCATTTTGCATTGTTTTGAATTGTACAAAAACATGGTTAAAACATGATTTACATTACACAGCAGCAATGTTCCTATTCTCATGAGAGGAAAAAAATCATTTGCACTTTTTGAGGAAAAAATGAAAAAGAACCACAGCCCTCCCACATTTAAATTGAATCAAGAAGTTAGTTTTTTCCAACAACTTTCTAATAGCACATTTTCACATATTCATTGTCTATAAGTAAGGTTGCTTTTTCAAAAGACAAATGATCTAAGAGTCTTCCAGAAAATTGCCAAGTCCAAACAGTCACATTTTAAAATCTTTACATTACAAAAGATTGCACCTGATCTGATTCAGATATGGTTGCTAGGTACTTCTCTGCTTAAATTTTAACAGATGACTGTTATAGTTGTTCCAAAGGTATTTCTTGGTTTATAATGAGAATTCACCTGTCCGTTATCCTCTCCACGACAGTCTTTTTCTTTATAATAGTACTCTACAGCCTTTCCATACTGCTTATCATCTGTATAGGTCTGAGCTAGTGATATGTAGATTGGGATCAAATCTTTATCAGACAGTTGTTGATCTATGGCAGAAACTAACTAATGAAGAAAAAATATTTTTACTAAGATTTTATTATTGTACTAATATGAATAAAAATATTCATTACTAAGGTTTAATTATTGTACTTTTATGAATAAAAATATTAATTACTAAAGTTTTATTATTGTACAATTATGAATAAAAATATTCATTACTAAGGTTTTATTCGTTGTACTTTTCAAGACCATAATAAATGGTTGTCAAATAGTTTTTTTTAAATTTAAAGAAAATATGATATCCATCATGAATTCTAAAAAATAAAATGTTTCTGAGCAGAAATGCATTATCTGTAAATCTGTTTTTAGTATCAAAAGATATACTATAAATTAACTGTATATTCCAAAGTTTTCCAAATGTTACCGATGTTAGTACATTAAGGTTCTTCTAGAATAATCACTTGATTAGTTATGGTCTGAATACTTAAACTTTAAGAAAAGAATACAAATACATGTCAATGTTTATAGATTTATATAACATCATTATCATTCTACAGTACTGAAATTCAAAAAATTAACATTCTGTAATTTCATGTATTTTCTGCTATATCAATCTACAATATGAACAATGTTATCTTGTGTAAGAATGCTTGCATTAACTGTGAGATGTCACAGATTCAATTCTTGGTCAAAATAGAGACAATGAATTTGAAATTCTGATACTTCCCTGCTAAACATGCAGCATTTGAAAGAAAGGGTGAATGTCATTTGGATTGGAAGCAGAATGTGAATTGTGAACAAAACACAATTAATTCCAAGTGATAACAATAGCTCCCCTGGCCTTTTTCTGTCAGTGGAGATAAACAAAGTATAAACAGGTCTGTATAATAAGTTACCATTTTATGATAGAACTCCAGTGCATGTTTGAAGTTGCCAATGTCTGAAGCTGCATCTCCAATCTGTTCATAAAGCTTTATTCTTGAACCACCAGTATCAGACTGTAAGTTCTCAAGGTTAGTCAAAGCTTCTTCTATTTTACAAACTGTGGGAAAAAAAATATTATAAGAGTGTGGGGAAATAGTTACTTCCAGCAATGCATATTATTTCACATTTCAATGAGATTTAAAAAGCTCAAGTGGTGCCATAAATTGGGGTATTTTGCCTATTATCATATATTAGCAATTTGAGACTAAAAGTCAACTAGTTCACATTAACACATCAAAATAGGACAATACACAAAAAACAAAGGCATTTGTATGTTTTACTTTCTCAAAATATTAACTAAAGACCACTCCACTTGTTTTGATATTTGCTGACTGACCATATTAATATAGGTAGTCAATAATAATATTTTTTAATACAAGATTAAATTTACATGTTCCACACCAAATGAACACTGACTTTTGGTCTATGTAAGAAGTTAAGTTTGCAGTCTAACAGTAAACAGCTGACCTAAAAATTATAAGCACAGTTTTAATTGAATGGAATTGAAAAAAGGAAAATAGAATAACATAAATAACAAAATTTCATAAAATATACTACTGGATAAAGAAGCTTTCCTGTCAACTTTTCATGTTTAAATTTGCAAATAATGAACATAAAAAAACTTGCATTTCATGAAACCTAAACCCCAGAAATACATAGAATATACATAATATTAACATCCAACTAAAAGCTATCCTCTCCATATGCAGAAAATATAAAAAAAATTCTAAGGGAATAATAATCACTGCTGTTTCATATGAGTGCAGCCAAAAGCACAAGGTGTTTAAACATGAAATAATGAATAAACATTGCAAAACTTTGGCTTACTGACTGAAAGTTGCTAAACATTTTTCAGGAGATATTTTAGACATATTTATGTCAAATGAATACATTTACACTGAATTGTACCAGGCCATTGTACAATATCAACATTAACAGTCTGCATGTATAGTCGATTTGACAGCTATGAAAACAGGGAAAATAAATGATTAAAATTCAGAATCATCATCAATTTCAGAAAGAAGTGCAGATTTCAATTTTATTAGTTAATACATAACTAGACTGAATTTACCACCACATTCTGGCAATGGACAAAAAAG
>JAULBM010334722.1:0-12856 GCA_032357055.1 Geukensia granosissima
GTCTTTCGTTTCATTTTGTTTGCCATGGTCTTGTCTGTCTTCCGACTTAACGATTTCTGTCTGCCCCTTTGGTATCTGCGAATTCCTTTTACAAATAAATCAGACTCTATAATGACTTTATAATGACCGTTTTTTTATTTTTGTGTTAAATGTTGTTCTTTCTGTGTTTCGAATTCAAAATGTTGTCTGTTTATCAAAATCTCCAGAGAGCAGCAACCATATTCACAGGTTTTAACGATTTGCTCTTTTAATTTATACAAATAGAATAATAGTTTGCTTAAACCAGTCCCAAAGACACAATGGAAATTCGAAAGGACTTCATTTTTGATCGAAAACGTTTATGATACTGTATTCCAGGATATGTAGTATTCTTAAACTTGCTTTTTCTTTCTTTTGTAATTATTTGTCAAAGCTTTTACTCGTCATCCGGCTTTCCCTATTGCTTAAGTCCCTACAATTGAGGGATATTGTATATCAATAACAGCCTTTATTCGTATACATGTATTCCAAAATATTTTTTGACATTAACCAGCGTTGCCATTTAAAAATGAAAAGAGGTGTTATTCGTGTATGTTACCATTTTTTAATTGTCTCCTTCAAATATCTAAACAAAATCTTTATTATTATCAGCATTGTATTTAATTTTCTTTATTAAGTCACAATGTTGACCTAAATACTAAAAATCTAACTGTATAATATATCTTATACCGACGTTTAAAAATATTGGATAGGCAAGTTGTATGCAAATACTGAAAATCATCTGGTAATAAACTATTTAAAGCCTTAATTAATACATGCATAATGATTGTAAAATACACTTTACATCCGTTTAAATAAGCAAAAAATTAACAATCCTGTGTTCTTGCATTACATGTATGTGAGTAAACTGAACAGACAGCAACACAAAACAGATTTGATGATAAAACAAGTAAACGATATCCATCAGCTATCATAGAAACAGGAGCTTTGAAGTTGTATTCTGAATCTTCATATTCAATTAACTTACAATTTTAAATTAACTGTCATGATAATTAATTACTCTAATTATCTCGGCTGAGATGAACTTATTTGTTTTTAAAGAAAAATAAATAAATGGCTTGTGTTTGAGGAGAGACATAAGCTGCACCTTGCGACAGATTACTCACACCCCTTTTCATCTTTATTTTTTTCAATTTGACTTGTTTTGTGACTGGCCAAATATTTTCGGACCTTAATTGTGTTTGTTGCTCCTATATATGATTCGGTTCGATTTATTCTCAGTTGTTAAGTTGCACGTTTTTGTTTTACATTTTTTTAAATACAGTTGGTCACTGCAAACCTATTGTCTTAATATTTTGTATAAATATCTATCTTCAGCTCTTGCAAGGGCTGTATATCGTTTACCAAGCCTCCGGTCCCCCAACAGAAAATCAAATAGTTGTCCCCTTATGTCCCCTTATATGTATTATGTGTACAATGATCAACAAGCAAGTTTAAAAAGTAAAAACTTCAAAGTAAAATGAATTCTAGAAACATTTCTATATTAATATACACTTACTAAGGCATATGTAATCGGGTCTAAAATGTTTTCGTGTCTAGTATATACTCGAAACCAAATGATTTTCTTGTGGCGCTGTTGTAAGTTAAATGATAACTGATAAAATTGACTAAACTAGACATAAAAAACTATGACAGAACAAAAAGAGTGATTTCTTTGAGATTAAGAACTGTGTTTCAAACTATAAATATGTTATGTATTTTTAAGAAATGTATCTGACCACTTTTGATGTAGAAAAACAATAAATAAATAGGTAAAATTCAGTAAAACCCTGCAAAAAGTGAATTTTCTTGGTTATATGATGAACAAACTAATTTAGTGTTGATGTCGATTTTAGTGATACAGTTTTTTTCTCATCAAATTATTTACGTACAATTTTTTGTATTTTTTTAAATTTTAATATTTTTATTATTAAAGAAAATTACCATTTTTCATTTGGTTAAATTTTAACCAGTAAACAGTGGGGCGTATACAAAAATACAATAATGACTTTCAAAATGTGCGGTGAAATTGATATTTTATTACAGTTCAGGTAAGAACTTCCTTGAACAATCCTTGGCCATTTAAGAAACAGTATATAAACCCAAGATTGTAGGTTAAATATGGTAATAATATATCAATACATGGATTTACATCCAATATAGCGAATCAGTAAAATAAAGTGTTCTTATGTCACAAAAATGATAGAAGTATACAGCGATTGACAAGCCATAAATAAATGAATAAATTGACTTACAATCTTAAGTATACTAATAAATCAATATTTATTGGTACCGCTACACTAAAACCTTCTTGTCGGATGACTACTAAACTTAATTTTATTTTTCAAAACTAATCACTCAGACGGAAAAAATTTAGTTATAAAGATACGCAAGAGAAAACAATATTACCTACGGCAACATGTTTCTAATAGAATTGTTATAAAGAAAACCTTTTGAATTTTTCGACTTTTGTTATCCATTTCATGAAAAGGACTGTGATGTTTATTTCTTGCTGAATTGAATTTTTTATTTTTTCATATAAACAAGTGTTTTTAAAATATTTATTAAAAATTTCCTATTTGTTTATATTTATATCCTTATCAGTGAATAGAGTGTTTTATTTTGTGGCAGAACTTTTGACCTCTGTGGCTTCATGTTTTTAAACAGGTCTAATTGACATCATATTTTTATCGGGCGTTTGGACGGTTTGCAATATGACACAGAAATCAATAAATATAAGCTGTTTCCTGAAACAAAGATAAATGATTCTGAATTAAGTTTATTTGCAATTTTACTCTGTATTTTGTGTGTTCCAGTTTAAAAAAACATGGAAATTACTAATATGTTTTTATTATTTAAGATACATGTATTTCTTAACAAACCTAAGAATGCCAAGTGAAATATTTAAATATGTCATATGACCTGTAAGACTGCTAAACTTCGGTGCGAGATAATGCACTATATTGCACTGTGATTTACGCCACGAGCAATTTTATTGAATTAATCAAAGGACAAAAAATCCCCTTCAATAATGGCAAACTGAAATGACTCTGGCCTGTTAGGATCGAAAAATTGAATTTATCCAGGAATTAACAGTATTAGGAAGTAGTTATTGTTGAATTATTGTAGTCTATATTTCGTTACATTTAACCTACATACACGATGAATTTTTTATTTTTGGTAATTGCTCAATACCTTGTTTCTTTGACTATATTTTTTTTTCGCTAAATTGGACCGGAGTTTTGATTGATGTCCTAACTTCAGAGATCCTGGATTTTATGAACTGTATTTGATTTTTGAACTAGCTGTTATAAACAGCGATCCTTTTCATAGAGTATACTCTGTATCGAGATCAAAATTAAAATCTTACGCAATTGTTTTTAAGGTATCTTTTATGTAGTTTTGTAACACCCTGTTCATGTTTAGGGTGGGGGTTAAGTCCTCACCATCATGTTTATCTCCGCAACATACTTTCGAAGTTTGTGATTCACACGATTTGGTAGGTTGTCTCATAGGCAATCACACCACATCTCCTTTTTCTAAATTTTGTATATTTTTTTTCTAAATGTTACAAATTACGTGATCACTAGTTATTTTAGCCAAATTATGATTGATCCATTGCACTGAATCAAAGTAACGCTTTTCATAAAAGATTAGACAGCTTCGGTATTACTCTACACGGAACATGAAAAACTTGTACAAATAATTTAATTTCAATAAGGACTACTTTTAAAACCTCTAGAAATTTTTAATTCTCCTTATATACCTTAGATCTAATTTCTCATGATATATAAAACATTTACTTATCTACATTTAAAAAAAATAAATTTCGGATGTCCAAAAACATGTTTAGAAATAAAGAAAAAGCAACGAATTTTAATGCCATTTTTTCATATCGGTATTTGAGTAACTGCAATACTACTTGCGTCCAAACTGTGTCTCTTTCTTTTCTCCTTTATTTTAAACTTGTCATCTTGATTTTTGTTGATTTGTTGTTCCCTGGGTATTTTAAGCAAAAAACCCTCTTATTTTTAATTTCCTGTGCCTCTTAAAAGCAAACATACTTTTTTATAAATAAATATTCTTAATTTGAAATGAGCTTTCATTTAGAAATTTATAAATAGTTATATCGGAAAACGAACGACTTCCTTGTCGATCATAAGATTAATCTATGTCAAATATAGTGTCGACCTCAATTGATATTCAATCAAATTTTAAGGTAAACATGAAAATGAAGTCAGGGTGTGGTCATCAGTTTGTCTTTGTATTAGTGTTTTGATACATGAATATTGTTGCTAATATTCAGGTAAAAGCAGTATTATTTTACGTTTAAATTTTGATTTTTTTGGGGGGTGAGGGGGCAGCGGCGATATCGAGCAAAAGGAGTTGTAATTCAAATATTGTTGATTGTTTTGTGGAAATCTATAGATTCGTTAGGTTTTCATCGGTCTTTTTTACGGTTCCAATGCAGTCACTCTGACATTCACCCAATACATTTAAGTTTAATATGGATCATACATATTGAACAAATAGAAGACATAAACATAAGAAATAAAAGAAAAATATCAATGTCGAACTATAGCGACAAATCATGAATTAGAGCTAAAGTTATTAGACAAGGAATTGTACGGTCGACACCACAGCCTTGGCGGCCGGTATGGAAAATCCGTATTATAAATAAAGACTGACCTTTTCCTGTGAAGAAGCGGAGTATACCAAAGACAGGCTGAATTTTGATCCCATAATACCTTTCTCTGAACCCTGAAATAACTAATACCGGATTGGACAATGAATAATGCGGCGGAATACACAATACCCTAGTTTTGGTAGGGTTCGTGGAATTCCAGCTTTAGTTTTCAGTGTAGTGCTGTGTGTTCTATGTTTGTTTTTCGGTTCATTTTGTTAGCAACAATTGTTTGTCTTCTGACTTAAAAGATTTCTGTCTTCCCTTTTGGTATTTTCGTATTCCTTCTTCAATGAAATCTGGTGTTGACATCAGGTTGTTCGTAAACGAAACATGCGTTTTGTTGCTTCTTTCAATAAACGTATGCGAATGCCATTGTAAAATAAGTCTATCAATAACAGAAACTAGATACAAAGAGATCAGGTTTGGATCAAACCAAACTAGTATAACATTACCGCATGTAGCATACGCCTGTCCTAAGTCACGACCCGTGCCTATTTGATTGTTTTGGAATCATATATTTATTTCTCTGTCAATATTTTGATTTTTTAACATGCATGAGCATTTCGGCTGTTATTCAAAATATGTAACATTTACACTCAGCTTTAAGTCACGAAAATTCAGATATTGTTACCAGGAGTATGTTATATAAACTTTGTAGATGCTTATCGATTTTAATCTGCAGGCGATCTTTATCGAGCACTTTAACAGTTTTTATTAATGATATTGAAACGTTATCTATAATAAATATTGAAAACAAGAAATGAAGCTATGTGATAAGTTTTCTTTTTTTTCTTTTTACAAATTAACGGGTATGCACACGAACGTCTGACAGATTGTTTGCTGAAACGAAATTGAAGCTGAAGACGGATAGTTTGAGACTGAGACGACGTCTTGATGAGGTAAAGTGCAGGTTTTCTCCAGATCACTCATTTTTCATACCACCATGTCGCAGTTATGTGAAATATCCTATAAACTTACCCTGATGGATTTTTGAAAGGTTTTTCAAAAGCGAAATGAAATAATTGGCCATTCATTGTTATTTTTATGGAATTTGAGGATTAATTCAAATAAACAATATTTCAGTGACAACTTGTACACCTAAATATAGTTCAAGGGAGTTGGTACGTTAAGCTCAATAATGGCCCACATTTTCGATTGTGTGATGTAAAAATGTAATTTAATAGCCGTCATTGTATAATTCATAACTTCTATGATTTTCAAATTTCGACAAAAAATTATGGACGTTTGACTATTTTAACAAGAATTTAACATGCATTTTCTGTACAAAATACAAATTTTCCATGGTGTTTTATCCAACATAAATGAAAGCGTACAAAAATATCACGAATATATTTTTACTTAACATTTGTACCTAATAGACCTTTCAATGTTTACAGTTTGGTTCTGCTCTTTTTGTTTGATCAATATAAAAATCGACAAATTTCTATCAAAATTGTATAAAATTTAGACATTTTCGTAGTTTGTGCACATTTTAAGCAATTGTACCGTGTAAACATTTTAGAACTTATTCAACTTAAAGTAACTGTTTTTTCAAAAAAATTTTGCAATACAAATGGAATAGAATATTAAATAATGGCCACTTTTCAATTTTTAGCAAAATTCTTGGGCCGAAAATGTGGATTAAAGGGAATTCGAAGATACCAAAGGAGCAGACAGACCTCTTTAAATCGGAAGACAGAGAAGACCATGGCCAACAAAATGAAAAAAAGGCAAATATAGAACACAGGACACTTACTGAAAAAAGCAACACGAACCCTAAAAAACTCCAGAGTGATTTCAGATGTTCCGGAAGGGTAGACATTTTCTGATCCACTAGTGGCAACCGTCGCGTTACTCAGTAGACAAAGCCGGTGTCACAATCGATGTTAGTTACAACCGGTTCAGGAATTAACGGATTTGTATGCTCGATTACGAAACCATTAATTTTAAAATAAACATGTATATGTTGGACATCATCCGACATGATTACAGCGATCGAATTCCTTTTTGATAATATTTATGTACAATATGGCACCATGGTCTATCTGCAAATAATTGACATACCCATCGGCACAATCTGGAATCTTCATTGCAGTTTAAATTTTATATGATAATGACTCACTGTTCATTACAAGTACAAAAACACTCGCCCAACAGGATTAGGTGACATGTTTAATAATACTTTTACATATTTGGATTATGCTTCAGCTTTAAATAATCCAGATGTTTTAAATTTGCAGGAAAAAATGTACAATTGAATTTACCTTTAATAAATTAATATCGGTGATGACCGTACTTCCTTTTCATATTTCGACTTTAAAATCAAAGGTTGTTAATGAATTAAAATTTATGTTTAAAATACACTTTTTTTCTTGTAATATGTAAACTTTCCGGTTCTAGGTGTAGACGTGCCTTTCGCATTATCGTACGGTCTTTACATTTCACGACTTATTCGGTTTGCCATGTTGCACTAAAATTTCTGATTTAAATGATCCCTACCTACATCTTGCTGGTAAACTTTTGCAGCAGGGATACAAATATCACAAGCTTGGTAATACCTCCACAAAAAAAACAATTATAAAGATTTAATGCAAAAAACGGTCAAATGTAGAATTAACATCACATTCTACATTCTAAACATTACACACACATATATACATACAATGTAATATAATTTTTGTTTCTTACAAAGATATTTATAAAATTGACATTGAATCCGTCTTTTCTTCCCCCTTATTTTTTAATATCACAGTATTAAGACATCTGATCATCGAGTTTGATGACGCCTCGGGTTAAGAGGCTTGATGTCTATTAATCCGGAAAATCACACTGAGTTTGTCTTCAGTTACTGTCAGCATTCGGTAGAAAGGTGTTTTCTTTTTGCGTGTATTTTTGCATAGTATAATAATTGTAATTTTGGTAATCTCTAGTCCGATTGGATGAGATTTCGATTAATTTGATTGTTCGCATTCCATTACAAGGGATTGTGGTCAACCATCTGTCAAATACGGACCTTGTATAACTTAACCACTAAACGAACGAACGAACGAACAAAAAACGAAATACGAACGAACGATAAACGAACGAAGGAACGAACGATTGTATCGTTCGTTTGCAAACGAACGAACGAACGATCCTATCGTGCGTGGGAAAACGAACGTCCTGTTCAAACACATAGTTTGGATCTTTAAAGTTTTCACAGTCACATACGTACCCAGTGATACACACGACGTAAGGACAACGGTGTCACAAGGTCGTAGTTTGATAACATAATAAAATTACTTTATCACGACGTTGTGACAACGTAAAAAAGCAACGTCGGACAAATAAATGCACAGGACGTCCTAAAAAAACGTGTTATCTACGTTGGCTGGAGGTCAAGAAATAACGTTATATCAACGACGTAGTGAGCACGTGCCTTCGGAAGATCAAAACAGCGTTACGATTAAATTGCCAGATATCTCTAATTTAACATTGGTAATGTTGTATTTTAAAGTTACTTTTTGTAAAGCTTATAGAAATGTTAATTTATGTAAAAAGAAAACTTGTTATAATTATATCTATTTCATAATAACTAGTGAAAAAGTAATTTTAATATATATTTATTTTCTTTTTCTACATTGTAGTTTTGGAGAATTTAATAATAAGGTATATTTCCTTTTGTCATTCATTTATTCCACATAAATTTTAAAATTCTTGTAAGGATTTTTATTAAATACACTGTTTTATTTAATTATATTAATTCTGATAGAGTTCGAAATTGAATGCGGTTCTTTCCGCCTCCGGTTATTAGACTAATCGTGCACGTGGTATTTAGACGGATCACGTGATCACATTTTAATGCTTATATACTGATATAGGTCATCGGGAGGACAGAGGAAACGAACGAAAAAACATCGGGCAGAGCATTAATTAGATAAGTATTATTTTAATTATATTTATATTAAATGAGTAAGAGCTTTCTTAGGTATAATAATATATTTTAAAGTGAAATGGTCGTTGTATTACGACGAAAGATCATAAAAAAGGAGTGCATACTCGCGATGTCATTGTCTTCATGTAAAACAACATGCAAGTTTAAATACCCATTTGTGCAAATAAACAATTGGTTTAATTGTTTTAAAAAATGGGGGGAGCATTGGCTGTAAAATGTGTTGTCAATTTTACTTTAGAAAAAATATAACTTTAAATTAAATTTCTTTTTTAATATCTTGTACAATTACTTAATAAGCCTGTAATCGAATTTATAATTTTTTGTTCAAATGCACATGATTTTATGTGGATATTTTCTGTTTTTCAGATACAAATCATTGCTTGCTGAAAAATGAAGGAACGCCAACATCTGAATAAGATTGCATTTGTACATATACCTGTTAAAAGAAATCATGTACATTGAGCATTTGTTGTGTTCCTCAATAAAGAAGGGAACCATTTTAATTTGTCTTGAAAAGATAAAAGTAACATGACCAACTCGAAAACATAGACATGCAGAGTGGTTTTTCTTTTAACATATAATTAACACGATTAAAGATTGAATGTATTTTAAAACAGAACTCTTCATGTACATAATTTATTTGAGAAAATATTACATTATTTTATGATAATAATATTGGGTTGGTTGTTTGACTTAGTTGGTGACAAAGAGATTAGAATGCTAACCATATTTTTAACAGGCAAAGGTATGAACTACACGTAGGGTTAATAAACATGGGAAACGAATGTGGTATAATGTCCTGAGAACGTCCTCTATACGTGATGAACAACGTCGTAAACGGCGTTGGGACAAAGTTGTGTGAATGGTTGTTACACCGTGTCTCGGAGACTACAAAAATACGTTGTCATAACGTAATTTTGGGACATTGTGACAACGATAAACCGACGTCCTCACAACGTTGTGACAACGAATGATTGTTTGCGGGGGGTTAAGTCTAAAATATTGTTAAACATAAGTTTACCAAATTATTGTGCATATTGATGTGCTATGTGTACATCTCAAGAAATAACCTCTCGTCAGTAGCATTAGAACCAAATCAAACGAAGTCCGAATTTAAATAACTATGTACAATACGTTTCTGTAAAATTTACTGTATTTTCAGTAATTTAGAAGTTAAACGAAGTGGGTGAAAATCACTTTTAGCAGAATGTAACACAATTGTTATGCATGCTACAGTTACATTCTAGGTAAGGGTAGGGCTAGAATTGTTGCTATAACTTTTCTGGTAATCAATAAATTTCACAGTTGACATGTCTTGAAAAGTGTATCTTTCCAACAGTACCTTATTTGTATGGTTGTATGTATGTTTACATGTCATGAAATATCCTTAAACTCTAAATTGCCTGTAAAACGAAAATAGGCAAAAATAACATGGTGGGGTACAAAATACATGGTAAAACCTAAAAAATACCAGTATTATGCTTGTTAACATTTAAATATGAAAAAGATTATTAAAACAAGTTTTAAAAAGTTGGTGAAGATGAGTCCTGGGAAGGGGCGTACAGTAGACCTTCCTAGCCCACAGCCTAGTATTCTGTATAATTCTAATGTCTGAACTTCAAAATGATTCACTACCCACATCGCCTGTGGTGCAAATAATAAGATTGATTTGGCTAATTATTCAGATAAGTTTGGACATGAGTACGTCTTCAACTTTGTTGGATTTCGGTTATCCCTTTGTATTAGTTGTAACAATACTAATGAGTGGTTATGCTTACTTTGTGGAACGCCGGTACGGCATAAAATATAAAAATAGGAGATGTGGCATGATTTTCAATGAGGCAGCCACCCACCAAATGACAGCAGAATTAAAACTTCGACAGGTCCAGTATGAACAATGAACCATAAAAGAAGCTGTGAAAGGCCCCGAAATACAATTGTGAAACTATACATTAAACACGACAGTCGACCTAATCGAGAGCAAAATGGTGAACTTATAACAATAAATGAGTAATAAAACAACGACAACAACTGGGTTACAGGTTCCTGGCTTTGGACAGGCACATTAGTATGTGACGGGGTTAAACCGGTTGGTGAGCGCTCAACCCTCCCCTAACATGGGACAGTGGTCATGGTGGTGTGATAAAACAACAATAAGAAACACTATAAAAATAAAGAAATTTACGATGATTATAGAACATTGGTAAATAACGCATTTTGTTACCCAGTGATAGAAAATCTCTTCAACTTTTACGGTTTCATTAAGACTAGAACTTGTTGGTAACCTTCACTGTTTGTACTAGAAACTCTAGTTGGATATAAACATGTGTAAAAATGTGCTGTTTGTTATGTATGAACAGACGCCGTTGTTTTTGGTATGGAGAACCTGAGCAAGGAGTCACCAAGACTTTATAACATCTTAGAAGAAATTCAGTTACACAATTAAATTATGTTCATTAGCAGAAAATCAATTTTAAAGGCGAAGATTTGTTTGCCTAAAGTATAAGTTGTTAAGGTTCAAATCTCAGTAAATCATGCCACATCTCTTATATTCATAAGATCAGATTTGTTTTTTTTCCGAAATTTTTAATATATTTCTTTTTCGTCTTTTTCGATTCAATGTTCAATTTCGCCTTAAAATAAAACTGTGTAACATTACAATGTAATATTTAAAAATAAATATATATTTATCTCCTTTCAATTGGGATTGTATCATTCTAAAAAAAATACTAATTAACATTACTAACCATGAAAATGTGATGACAATCAAATTCCCACTTGTATGCAGTAACATTGTACAAGCCAAATTTGTTTTTTTATTTATACCTAAAAACTTTGCACTTCGAAGACGCTTATTTGTCGCAATATCCAAGTTCAACATTATAGATACAGAAAAATAAATAAATCATTAACCGTTTTAATACACTACAAATTAAATCACTTTATTTATATTTCAATCTCTTGTAAAAATAATAATTTTCAATCATATCACTATAGATGAAATGGTAGCAACAAAAATAATTCGACGATACCAAACGGGCAGAGAGAAATCGTTAGGTCGAAAGACAGAAAAGACCATTGTAAAAAAAATGAAACGAAAGACAAACATAGAACACACAACACCACACTGAAAACTAAAGCTAGAGGAACACGAACCCTGCATAAATCATGGTTAGTTCAGGTATTCCGGAGGGGTAAACAACATCTCAGATAAGAATATACTTCGACAATATTGGAGATGTTACATTGCAATTCTGCTGAAGTAAAATGGCAGTATAGTTTTATTTAAAATTATTCTCCATGAGCTTCATGAAACCAACAAATAATTTTATTTAGTTTATCACTTATTATTTAAACTTAATCAATTTCGCAGTCTGATCCACCGAAGCCTGATCATAAATGAATCATGAGAATTGGCGTTAGATTTAATTATAAGTTCGCATAATTATTTGCAAAATATCTGAAATATAAATTCTTTTTTAGCTCCGTACATATAAATATGGTTGTTCATGTTGTTTGGGAAGTACGTTCCCTTAAGATTGTGTTTCCAGGGTGTGGTTACATTTTTGTACCTGGGGAAATAATTAAAACAACAATATGATAACATGTTTACTGATGTAGCATAGACTCAGCTCGGCATATTATGAAAAACAACATATATTTTCTGAAAACAGTTGCATGCAGTATCACGAAGGGTACTTATAGTTATTGGTAAACCTCTTTTCGTTGTCTAGGGATATTTCACATTGTTTACACGATTTTTCTTTACAATCCACTTGATAGAGATATATTAAAATCACACTTGAAGTTACATGGTGTAAGGGAGTTACTCAAAATTATCTGAACATTTTCCGGTTTATTACAACATTTACGGTAATAACAGATCGATCAAGAATATCCCTTGTAGTGTCAAACTTTCACGAATAAAATGCACCAAGGGTTTGAAAAATCAATACATGCTTTAATTAAATCGGGCGATATAAAACAATGTATTAAAACTAGATTAATAAACAATTTCTTAAAAAGTTTTATCAATCGTAATAAAATAATAAAAAAATAATAGACGAATATTTGAATAAATCATCGAAATAAGTAAAACCAGAATATACTAAAACTAAACATTAATTAAAGAAAGAAAATTGATTACTGTAAATTCAGAAATTATTGCGATGTTTTTATTATTGCGAATAATGCGACAGGATGAAAATCGCAATAAT
>JAULBM010334733.1:0-12855 GCA_032357055.1 Geukensia granosissima
TGTTAGATATTAAAATACACCAATCCATCACCTTATTACTTATTTTTAATCATTTGTCCCATGTACAGCTATGTCTTTTATTATAACATTAAAAAATCCGGCTTTAATGCTGTTTCCGCATATCTCTTGTTTTACCATTTATTGTGTTACCTGCTGTATAGCAGAGTGACACATATGGATCACTTCCAACGTCTTGCATCATCCATGTGAATGTTGGCCTCATTTTTCTATAATCCAATACTCCTCCTCATTCAACCAATCTTAACATAATCTTCAGCAGCATGTCTTGTATTTCACTATTTATTTAATTTTCTTTCCAAGTCCATATTTAAATTTTGGCAGCCATTTTAACTGGACATATGTGAATATGATGAACAGGAGGGGTAGGGGTAACCATTCCTGATCTGTTTCTTTACCACTCAAGAGAATTTAACTAAAAGTACACATTACTTCAGTAGCAAGTGAAGAACTGCACTATCTCCTTGTTTTGAATTATGAGTAGTTATCTTTCTGTCTCACAAGTCAATATTTTGGCAGAAGACTCGTGTCTTCCAAAGTGTTTTTATAATATTTGGAATTCACAAATGTAATCTTTAAGAATCTTCTTGTTTTGAATTAAATTCTTTTGGTACCTATATTTTATTTTGATAGTTGCAAACATCAATGTCTGAATTACTGTCTGAAATATATTTTTGCCAGACTACTCAGTATTTAATTCAAACCGCTATTGTTCTTGGTTAACTATTTCCAGTCTTATTGATCTATTTCTAAATAGTCCTTTTTTCTATAAAATTGCATATTTTGGTGACATATCAAATACCATTCCATATGGTTCATCTTTGTATTGATGTTATTTGGGAAAGACTCACACTACCTGCCTTGGTGTTCATTAATTCTGTTGTATAAACATAAAAAACCATAATAGATATAGATAAGGAGTTATCTTCCATTCATGAGAAATTTTACAAATAATGTTTTCCAAGGCCTGTTATTTTCTCCTTTTTTGCTTTTGATGGGCAATGCATTTAGGTATTTTTATATAATAAATTCTGTATGATTTTTAATTGGGAATAATTTGATATTTTGAATGTTGCTACTATTATAACATTAAATGTCTTCACACTAAAAATTATGCACTGTTGTTGTCATAACATGACTTTCAGGAATTTCAAGATACACCAGGTCTGTAGCTAATTGCAGGGAGTGGGACTCAACACTTGTTGAAGTCTGCAGAGACCACTAGAATAAGAACTTTTGTCTTGTTTTTTACGAGAATTGTGTGGTCTATTAATGTCATATCTTCCATTTTCACATGTGAATAACTTACAATCCTAATCATTCAAAATATTTTAATTTTAACAGAATAATCGTGACAACCCAGTAGCCTTGGCATTGTGGATGGCTAATTCTTCAGAGATATTAAATTTCTTCAAACAAGACCATGATATCCACCCATTCAGTTTGGAAGCCCAGGATATGTTAGCAGAGTCAGTACAGTTAGCATTCCATCACCTGGTCAACTGTCTACAATATGACCTACAGAGGACTATGATGGCATTCCTGGATGACAATGATGCTGCTGACGATGATGACATGGGTGGTTAGTGTTATTAGATAATGTTATAAAGTTTGAAAATGTTCTTGCTGGGTCTCTTATTGAGAAATCTAACTGTTTAATTGTGAACTTCAATAGAGATTCATAATTTTTAACAATAAAACCTTTTTCGAAATGTGAACTAGTAATTCCAAATTTTTTTTATGCTTGTCCTTATGTCATAAAGATAACCCGTTTTTGTTTTTAAAACACCCAATGTATTCATAACAAGTCATTTGCAAATTAAAGCTGTTGTTATGCTGAGTAATATAAGGTCTCATTACAAGTATTGACATTGTTAGTAAAAATTAGAATTTAATATGCGAGTTAACAAAAAAGACTCAAACTATATAAAAAATATTATTCATATTTAATTAATTTTCATGCTTTAAATCAGTAACATCAACTTGAAATTATTTTCAGATGATCGCCAGCGATTCAATTCCGGTAAACCCACACTTGGAGATGTACTTGACACACTTTCTTCAGCCATGAACTTGTTGCGACGTTGTCGCGTTAACGCTGCACTGACCATTCAACTGTTCTCTCAGTTGTTCCACTATGTCAATATGTGGTTATTTAATGTATTAGTGACTGAGAGACGAGTACATTTTTGTACCAGAACATGGGGGATGAGACTGAAACGACGATTAGGGCGAGTGGAGGCATGGGCCGAGAAACAAGGATTAGAATTAGCAGCTGATTGTCACCTGTGTCGTATCATACAGGTAAATTACTGGATGTCAATAAACCCAGTCAAACAACAAATTCAAATATACAAAGATGTATACAATGTTACTATAGACTAACAAAACCATAAACTTCATTATTCTTGGAACAATTTTATTTACTCCATAAAAATTGATACACATGAAAATTATTGTATTCCCAATAGACAGGAATGATTGTTTCTGTAAGAAAGGCTTCGTATTTTATTTATGAGAAAAATATATGGGTCCTGATATAGACAAATAGGATACATTTAGATTTAAACTTTATTGACGATGTTAAAAGAAATTGGTATTTCATAATTATAATAATTATACCCCCCGCAAATGAAGTTTGGGGGGGTATATAGGTTTCAGCTTGTCTGTCTGTCTGTCCGTCTGGCCGGACACACTTCTACATCCTTTATCGGATCGACTTGAAATATTGTATACATGTTCACCTTAATCACATAACCGATTTATTTGTATATCTTTTTTTGACAGAACTTAGAATTTTTGAGCACATTGTGTCCTTAACTCCTCCTACACCGTTCTACCGACTGACCCCAAAGTTGGTATGTGGTTAATTCATGATATGTAGATGTGCACTTGATATAAGGATTTTCAATTTTATAAAATTTTATAGGAAAATATATTTTTTGAATTTAGAATTTTTTCCCACATGTGACACTAAAGATTGTGTCCTCAACTCCTCTTGCACCATTTTACCGATTGACTCCAAAGTTTGTCTGTGGTTTATTCATAACATGTAGATGTGCATCTGACATAAGGATTTTCAAATTTGTAAAATTTTGTAGGAATTATATGTTTTTGAATTTAGAATTTTTACACATTAGACATTCAAGATTAATATATAAGACAAAAATAACATTTCACAAGAATCAAACGGGCCATATGTAAGCAGAATGCTCCATACCCATGGAGGTTAGTTTTGTTATTTTGTATTGCAGGGGGTATATATAGTGAGCTTTGCTTACAGTATTAATGCCTATTTTAGGGGGGTATGCATCTGTTCAGGCAGAACACCAGAGTATAGTTATATTTTCAACTTTTAGTGTCTATTTTGTTGAACAGTGAAAGGAAGACATATAGACCTATAACTGTCAAATAAATAGATCTGAAAGATTTTGTTTAATTGAATATAAATTTTTTATTAAATTATAACAGGCAGCACATCTACTGGAAGCGCCCAAGACTAGTGCTGATGACATCGCTAACATCTGTTCGACTTGTTTTAAACTTAATTCCCTACAATTGAGGGAGTTACTGCAACAGTACATTCCTGAACCAAATGAACCACCCATTCCACAAAACCTCATCGATCAGGTGGTCCGAGTGGCAGAGAATATGGAGGATGAGAAGATCAAATCTGATGGACGTGATGTCAGATTGGAGGAAGATCCTGATTTACAGCTTCCATTCCTTCTCCCTGAAGATGGGTATTCTTGTGATACAATTAGAGGCATTCCAAATGGTCTGGGAGAATTTATCGAACCATTAGCAAGAGCTGGTAAGGATTGTTCTCCTATTAGTCTTTGGCTTAAGTTATTTCTTGGTCTTAAAATTTCCTTACATATTTTATGCCATCCCTTTTAAAGTCATTTCTGCTTTTGATTAAACTTTCTTTAAAAGATGTGGAGCCATCCATGGTTTCTTCTACTGTAAATTATATGTCATTTGTAGTTTTCAAGACCCCATGAGTTTAAACACAAATCAGATGTTTCTGGTAAAAATACTTTATTATGATTTCCAGAATTTATTTTGTGTTTAAAGTATAAGAGATGAAACAATCTTAGAAATAAAACAACCTGTTTACCGTTTTGTGAAAGGAAAATAAAAGTTAAAATCAATTTGATCAGAAATGACTTAAGGGTATTTTTCCCACCCCTTTATGATATGGCGGTTATTCAGCTTATTATGTTATTCCTGCTTTGTACAAGACTGACACACTGAGCAAGATTCTTTAATGTGCTAGTTACAAAATCAACAGTCCATCGGAAGACATGTCAAATTACCCAGACATGTGGGCTGACCAGTCTTTGCTCTTACTCCTAATTGCTGCTTGCCTATTGGAAAAGCAGCTGCCTATTGGAAAAGCAGCAAATACCAGTTTTTTAAAATGTTTGTGGTTTGACCTAGCCATTTTACTACCAAGACAGTTTTAATCTGAAATTTATAGAGAAACTATATAGAGAAATTTAACGGATGGAATTGCTTTTGATGGATGAGTATACATGAAGTTGTGGATGTATAGTTGTATGTTTGGATGTCAAGTTAAATGTAAATTGTAAGCTTTTGATGTCTTACTCTTGAAAGAGTAAAAAAGAATAGAAAATCTGAATAAATCTGTATATATATTTGTAACTTTGTAATTTTATTTTCAAATATTAAAGAAAAAATAAGATCTTGATTAATATACACTAGCTTCCTGCCTGACTCATGAAGTCCATAAGAAATTGATATAAGTTAATAGAAAATAGAATTTGAAAAGTCAGTTACATTGATTTAATGGATTTTTCTTTGTCAAAATTTAAATTTTATTCATTTAACATTTATTCAATATATGAATTCAGTAAATTATGTATAATTAACTTGTAGGTATATGTAGAATGATATCCCAGCCAGGATCTAGTGGAGAGTGGACAGTGTATATGAATTTTGATGAAGGATCAAATATGGAACAGGTTAGTTGATCTTGTTGTCCAGTAGATTGGTCATTGTGAAATAGGCCCAAATGGGTAGAATCTGGCTTCAACATATTTAAAATATATTGAAAAATGGTTTGTGTGGTTTATCTTTAAAACTGGCAATATTTGATCTCATATATTAGTGATGTTAGATGTTGATAGGGCTAATTTTAGCTGACCTGATCTAAAGGGTCATCACTTGTAGTTTGTAATTTCAATGTTTTGATAAATGTGAAGCTGTCTGCCTGCTGTATAAAACTTCAACCTTAGAACTAGGCTCAAAATTTGATGTTTAACTTTCTAGATTGTAAAATATAAGACAATCAATGGCTAAGAATGTATGATTCTCAATATAAAAGTGAAGTGTGCAAAAGAAGAGTACTTGTAGTATTTTGCAAACACAAGTTGAAGCTCTTTGAGCTTCACATTTTCAGCAATTTCTGATAAATTATAATAATTTTTAATGAATATTTCTTGATACTAATGTACCTCTAGAATGCCAAAGTTGATGCAGATTATATAACAGAACTAGGGACCAAAAATGGGGTGCTGATTATTCTTAAATTTGGCCTATTTAAGGTCCATTATGCTGAATAAAAGTGGATGAAACTTGCTAAAGTGTTGAATGTTGACATGTTACTGATTCAAAATAAGATGACAGGGTCATTCAGGGAGACAGTTTTAGACTTAGAATATCATTTTTTTTTATTAGAAAATAAGCTATGTCTCATAAAGGACCAGATACGGTAGTGTTAACAGTGGCAGGGCCAGGACTAATAAGCAAAAACAATGTTGAAAATAAGCTATGTCTCAAAAAGGACCAGATATTGTGTTTGGTTCCCTAAATTGAAACATTTCAGATCAGTGTGAAATAATTAACTGAAACACATCAGAAGACATAGAAAAAACTTGAATTTAATGTTTTTGATAAATATTGCAGGATTATGAAGAATATTTAGACAATGCCTTTTTTATAAAATTTTAAAATATTACGAACTTGGCAAGTATTTGCTACAGCCCTGTTTTAATTTCTATTTTTAAAAAGGATATGTAGCTTGTTTCAAGTGTTTAATGAATTGTGGTTCAGGTTCACTATATGGATTTCTTATAAAAATAAATCATAATTTAATGCTAAATTTGGTTGGAATTTATGTAAGAAGTTAAAAAGGTTGAACTCTAGTGTCTTTATAAGTATGACTAAATAATTTGTGCAAAATGTTTTACCACATGTTTTGTATTATAAAGGTCATTTGTATTAATTTCTGTCTGAAACGGAGAAAGCAAAAGTTACTGATTAACTAATCTATTTCTTTAATGAGAGTGCAAATATTCACTATAGGATGCTGGTGGAAAAATAATATTTTCTGGTTAACCATTTTACCTTTTAATTCTTTAATTGGTCTAGTAAAGAAAATATGCAATTTTATGTATTTAGCTCAATTTGTGTTAAAATTACAGTCAATAAAGTGCTTGAACCCTATCAGTTTTACTGTACAAGCTAAGAACTTGTGAATTGCCATATATGGTATGGATTAAAAATTAACTGGATATTTCACCTTCAACTGTATCAAATCAAGAGAAATAACAGAAAAATATTGGATTTTTTGAGAAAATAAGCAAGTTATAAGGGAATAATCTAAAATGCAATTGCTGTACTTCTACCTTAAAAGCATGGTAAAGCTTCAGCATTTATCCCAATTTTCCAATGCCCCTAGAATCACAGTAGTGTATAAATTTAAAGCAGATTTACCTCAAAATTGAGCATGTTTTATGTATTGTTAAATGCCAGCCAACTGTTTCACAATGCACACTTATTGTTACTTACAGGTAAGTCACTGACTGTATTTCTGTCAAAAATTGAGGTGGTATTATAGGATGGCATAGTGGGCGTCAGCTGTGACATCCCTAGCTAGTTCCAGACGATAAATTTATGTTCTAGGAAACCAGCTCTTTTAATATTTGGCACTAGATAAAGATGGATATTGTATTGGGTGATCTAGCCACACTGTTTTTGGAGGAGGCAAAAAAAGAATTTTTCTTATATTTTAATGATGGTTACCTATTTCTTGTCTGATTTTATTAATTTATTTCATGGTGTTCTCCATGACCATGACCCATCTTTTAAAGTTATTAAGATAAACAGGGTTTGGAAGTGTTGAAGCCCTTATTTTGGAAACTTTTAACTTGATTTTTGGGAAAATCTTTTCAAGGTTAATGTCACAGTCACAAAAAAACTTTCTGAAAAAATAAGGTTTCAAGATTATAAATCTAAAAGTTAACATCAGATTTTAGCAAAATTATAGAATAGTGTTAGTTATTCATTCAGTTAGATTCCTACTGATTTTAGGGAAAATCTGCCAAAGGACAAAAAACATTGAAAATTTGTTTGAACATTAATTTCAATAATAACTCCTAAAGTTTACATTAAATTTAAGCCAAACTTAAGATATTGTTGCATATTAAGACAAAGAGAACACTTGTTATTTTTTTAAAAATCTGTCAAGTTTAAGGTCACAGTGACAAAAACTAAATTTTTAGGTAAAAATTAGGTTTCCAGACAATAATTCCAAATGTAAACATCTGATAATATTGAATTATTTTACTGAAATGTTGGTAGGGGAACTTTCTTCCTTGAACTGGAACCATAAAAAAATGGTTTGCTTCACAAGCTGCAACTCGGCTATAGCTTGCCTGATGGCATTAAATTTTTATTTCTCCTCCGATTTTAATGGTTTTTCAAAAAATTCCTCATGAAAAATACAACAAAAGTTACTCCAAGCATTTTTTATAGCATTTTCCAATTTTTAAATAGAATTAGTTTAAGGATTTAAAGCAGCAATTTTGCAGGAAAGAAGGAATTTTCATTTTTCATCTGATTTTAATAGGTTTTTCATTTGATTGTTCTCAATGAGAGCTTATGGCAAGATGTCAACAGATTTTCTTCTTTTCTAACTGTTTAAGAGATAAAAGAGTGCAAAGTTTTCAACTTTGCATAATATGGACACTTAATTCTGATACCATATGGATGAGGTTTTTTTCCCTAATTATTTCCTATGCAAAATGCAACAAATAACTTAAGTTTGGGGATACATGGTCAAAATAATCACAGATTCAGCCATATTTGTTTTTCTGACACACTATTGTATCCAGCAAAATTCTGTGTCTACACTTACCTAAATGTTTATTTGTGCAACTTTTCCCATGTCAGTATGAAGTGATTATATTATGCTAAGCTTGCAAAGCACCTTACTTTGGAATATCAGTCTGTGTGGACTAAAGGTCTAATCTGCTTTAGACCAATATACTTAAAATGTGTGGGGCCTGGGTGGCCGAGTCTAGGTAGTTGATTTAAACTTAACCTGTACAGATCACTGTATCCTATCACCTATACTGTGTGAGTTCGTGCCTGGGTTTGTACCATACAAGGTCGGTGGTTCTCCCTGGGTACTCCGGCTTCCTCCACCAGTAAAACTGACTGCCGCGATATGACTGAAATATTGTTGGCGTTAAACCCAAATCAAACAAACAAACAAACTTAAAATGTGAGAAGTTTCAATTTTGAAGAAAAATATCATTTCAAAAAAATATTAAAAATTCTTTAAGCATTTATATGCATGTTAGTCTTATGAGTGCTTTATGAAATGGTCATCAGATTCTTTGGGTAAAAATTCTCAGGATAAAATATTTGCTTGTTCCATAAACTTTAACTTATTTCATTATTCTTTGTAAGTCAATAAGTTCCCACACATGATTTTTATTTTCCTTAATATATGGCTCTAGAGACAACTGGCTGTGATATTATTAGACATCTGTCAAAAAAATGCAGAAATTATAATAAATAAATGCAGCACCGGAGTTAGAAGGACACCTGCTAACGAAGTGATGCTGATGATGACCATTTAGAGATTTATATCTATATATTGATTTTTACCTTAGTACAGCAATCATTATATTTGATAACTAATAGCTTCTAAACACAGATTTATGGTTTTTGATGGTGAATTCTGATCTGTTTATTTTTAGAGATGTTAATATTAGTGTAAGATGATCTCTGCTTTGGAAATAAGCAAAAAAAATTAGAAATTAAATAATGGATGTTATATTGTAGTGAAAACATTATGATTTAAGTTTTGAATTCCCTGGTGAATCTTCAATATTGGGATTATTTGACTAGAAAATGTGATTTTTTTCCATGGGATGATATTGTTTTTCTGCATCAAAATCGTTTAGATAAAAAAAACAGATTATAATGATAAGAAACCTTATTTGATTTATGATGCAAAAATCAGAATTATTGAGAATTTTACATTCAAAGACAGGAATAAATGGAAGAGTGGGAAAATTAGAATCTCACTATTAATTGCAATTTCATGGAATAATTTATAACATATATTTTCTATGAAATTCATTCTTGATACATTTGTGTATTATGAAACCAGCTTTAGCCAGTGAAAATTGAAATTTACATGCATGGATTCTTGTGTGTTGAAAAAATTTAGATAGAATTGATTTGAATTTGAAAATGTCACCTGATGAAAAAATGAAATTGATTTGTGTAGAAGTGTTAATTAATATAGTGTTAAAGTGAGTAGATTGTCTAGAGGGTGTTAACAAGTACATTTTTGTAATGGATGGAACATAGATGTACAATGGGAAGGGAACTTTTTAATGATGTCATGTCGAGACAAGCTAAACAGGAAAGGCCTTATTTCCAGAATGAATTTGGACAGTGTTGGAGAAAGAAGATATGTCAAATCTTGGGTCAATGTAAGACACATTTGTTCTCAGTTAAAAGGTTGCCAGAAATCCTCGCTGAAAACCTTCAGTCTGGCAGCTTGTCATTTGTATATGTCAATATAGTTAATATAAGTCCATATCTATTGCTATTGTAAATGTTTCATTAAATATTAATTCTGTTAAAAATCATTAAATATTAATTCTGTTGAAAATGAAGTTTTCATAAATAATGTATATTTCAGAAATTGTTCAAACATTTTACTTGTATTTGAAAATTGACTCACACAAATTTATAAAAACAAAAATATGCACTTTTTTCATCAGTTCTATTTAATTTGTTATTTTAGTTTTTTTTTATATATAGTTCCATCCAATCAGCAGACCATTTTTCTAGAATATTCTTATTTATACTCAGAGTTTTTGTTCAACTTACATTGATTTTTTTCTCTTGGTTCCCCCCAACTTTTTTGGTTTGGGTCATATTGGTAATATTTAAGTTCATTTTTATTATAATCCTGCAAAGTCTTGGGGATATAAAGGAATCATCTTGTCCATCTGTCTGTCAACATACCTTGTAAGCACATCATCTCCTAACCCTTCAATCGATATCAATGAAACTTTATATGAACATCAAACAGAAGGTTTAAATATTCATATAGGAAGGAAATTCATCTTGGCTCATACCAAGGGCAGATAATTTCCTCTGAAAAACAATGGGAATCAAGGGTATATTTTATGAGTTTTTTTCACAGTGTGGCTTGTTCAGTTTTCTGAATATCGTTTTATGCCCCCACCTCTGCTATCGGGGAATCTAGTGTTAACTTTGTACGTAGGTCTTGAAAATGGTTTTTACTTGATAGCTTTTGAAAACATGGGTAATTTTAAACTGGATATGTTGTTGAGGACCAACAAATACAGAACAAGATTAAATTAAGCATTTTTTTCTTTTTATTGCTCCAGAGTTATGCCCCTTATAATAGCTTTGAAGTTTCTGATCAATAATTTTTGATAACATCAACAGAATGATTTGAATTGAGGAAATATTGTTGAGGAACAGTAAATAAAGACCAAGATTAAATTTGGCATTTTTCACTTTTGTTGTTCCAGAGTTATAAATGCTCTTGAATTAGCTGTATTTATTCAACATCAGGTTTTGGATCAATAAATTTTTATAACATCAACAGAATGATTTGAATTTAGGAAATATGGTTGAGGACCAATAAATACAGACCAAGTGGTCTCAGTTTCATTTTTGTCTTTCCAGATTTATGCCCCCTAAATTGATTGTATTTTATCAAATTTAAAGCTAATGAATGCTAACTTTTGTTGATTTGTCATGTTGTGCAGGACAATTATTATTGATGGTTCCAGCATTTGAAATATTTCATTTTTGTCATTTCAGAGCTATGCACTTTAATTTGCTGTTTTATCCCCTGACTGTAATGCATTTTGAGGGGCATGGAGGGAGTTGCTGGGTATAGTCAACCTTTTGGTGGGCATCTGTGTCCCATGCACACATTCTATTCTGTGTTAATTGTCTTGGTCTTGATAGGTTTGCAGTGACTAATTACTTGCTCTCTCATGGTAGACCTTTAGATTTCTCACAACTGATATGGTTGTCCACTGACTTGCTCTCCCATGGTCGACCTATAGATTAATCTGTTGCTTCTCCTTACTGATACAGATGTCTACTGACATACTTTCAATGATTAACATTTAGATTTCTGTCGTTTCTCCTTACTGATACAGATGTCTACTGACCCTTCCATGGTAGACCTTAAGATTAATCTGTTGTTTCTCCTTACTGATACAGATGTGTACTGGCTCATCCGTGGTAGACCTTAAGATTAATCTGTTGTTTCTCCTTACTGATACAGATGTCTACTGGCTCTTCCGTGGTAGACCTTAAGATTAATCTGTTGTTTCTCCTGACTGATACAGATGTCTACTGGCTCTTCCGTGGTAGACCTTAAGATTAATCTGTTGTTTCTCCTTACTGATACAAATGTCTACTGGATCTTCCGTGGTAGACCTTAAGATTAATCTGTAGTTTCTCCTTACTGATACAAATGTCTACTGACTCTTCCATGGTAGACCTTAAGATTAATATGTTGTTTCTCTTTACTGATACAGATGTCAAAGGACTTGCTCTCCCATAGTAAACCTTTAGGTGAATCTGTTGTTTCTCCTTACTGATACAGATGTCTACTCACTTGCTCTTCCAATGTAAATCTATAGATGAATCTGTTGCTTATTCATACTGATACAGATGCCTACTGACTTAATCTACCTTGGTAGACTTTTCAATTTTGCTTAATATCCTTGCTCGCTTAAATGGTAGACCTTTAAGATTTCTGTTGATTCTTACTGGTAGAGAGGTCTACTGACTTGCTCCCAATTAGTAGACCTTCAAATTTATGTTGCTTCTTATCGATAGAGAGGTATACTACCTTGGCTTTTCCATGGTAGATTTTTAGGTTTGTGTTGCTTCCCCTTGGTGATACAGATGTCTACTGACTTGCTCTCCAATGGTAGACCTTAAGATTTCTGCGCTTTTTACTGATAGAGAGGTTAGTGACATGCCGCCGTTGGTAGACCTACAGATATCTGTTGCTTCCCCTTATTGATGTAGATGTCTACCCACTTGCTTCCTCTGGTAAACTTAAGGTTTGTGTTGCTTCCTCCTACTTCCTCTTCTATTACTGATGTAGATTTCTACTCACTTATCCCCCCTTGGTATACTTTTGATTTCTGTTGCTTCTCCCTACTGATACAGATGTTTACATGGTAGACCTTAAGATTTATGGTTACTAACTTGTCCCCACTTGGTAAACTTTTATTTTCTGTTGCTTCCCTTAACTGATACAAATGTCTACTTTTTATACGGCCGCAAAAAATTGCGGTCGTATTATGGTATGGCGCTGTCGTTGGTGTCGTCGTTGTCTGCGTTGGCGTCTGTAGACAGGTTGGTTTTCCGCGCAATAACCTTTGTTCTAGTGAACCAATCCTTTTAATATTTTGGGACATTGATTATTGGTACTAGATAAAGGTTGGTATTGATTTTGGGTGATCTAGCCCCACCCGTTTTTTGGGGAGGGGCCAGAAGGGG